>CM052098.1:89850-126822 GCA_028453745.1 Agapostemon virescens | reverse complement strand
CAAACTCGACGTCGCCGAATCGACGAGTCGGCGGTAGTGGTTACCTGACACGCTCGAGCACGACGATCCGATGCCTTGCAACGCTCTCGCCAGGAAAAGAATGCCGTAACTTCGTCCGAACGCGAATATCAGCGTCGAAAGGAACATGATGATGAAGCCGGTGAACATGGGTATACTGTAACCGATTCTGAAAGCAGGACACTACCGTTTTTCCGGTTTTTCCGGTTTTACCTTTTTCGTTTTTCGACGGGGTGCTGTTCGCTTACTTGTGCGTCAGCGGACCGACGATCGGATTGGCGAGAAGCTGTACGAAAGCTTTCGAAGCGAACATTATTCCAACGGCGACGGTCTCTTGCAACAGCTCGCGATGTCGTTGTTCCTTTTCTCTCCATTCCGTGAAATTGGCGTTGACGGCTTCGCTTTCTACGCAAACGTCGTCGTCGTCGAATCACCGAGAAGGAGCGCGTCCGCGTCGAAACGATCGAAACGAGACGAGCAAGGTTCGAACGGTTCGCGCGGACCCGCGTTTCTTACCGGTCGGATCGTTGGCGGACAGAGTGGTGGCGTAAAGAAATTCCAGTTGAGAATCGTTCGATCTGTTCGGCGGGTAAAGACACTTTGGCACGGCGGCGAAGCTGGAGCTCGTCGTCGCGATCTTGATCGCATTCGCGACAACGCGATGGTTACCGGCGATCGTTGCCCGTACATGACCGCTCTCTCCTTCGAGATGTTGACTCAACGTTGAATTCGGATGCTTGATGTCGTACAGAAATTCCGGTATAATCGGAACTGTAACAAGAACGATCCAGTTTGCTCGACGACTCGACGACTCGACGACTCGCCGACGCGACTACGCGATCGAGCGATACACGACACGCGATTCGCGAACCGTCATTTCGACGCGGGGGTGTAACTCAGTGGTAGAGTGTCTGCTTCGCATGCTGAAAGTCCTGGGTTCGAATCCCAGCACCTCCAAACCATGCGTCGACATTTTTTTTTCTTGCCAGTACTCGTAGAATCGTCGTTTTTCGTCCGTTCCATTCGTTTCTCTCTCGGTTGCAACGCGATTCTTTTGCAATTTGATTTTACGATGGTTCGTAACCTCGCCTTCCTCGTCGCCTTCCTCGTCGCCTTCCTCGTCGCCTTCCTCGTCGCCTTCTCGACGGTCGCGAATCGCGAACGTTCGATTCCCAAGACAAAGAGGACGTCCGAAGAGCTTTCGACGGAAGTCGAGGTTAAGGCCGAGACGAACGCAGCCGACAAAGATTCGAGCCGCGTTTCGTCGACGAAGGCGTACCCCGTGATTTGTTGGTACGCGCGGTCGCGCGGTCGCGCGGCCGCGCGAGGAAAAGCTGTTTCGTATACGCTCCATAAATGTATGACCACTTATCTCGATTGCCGGAACACGTTGAACGTCCCCTCGCCTATATTACGTTTTCGACGTCTCCGAACTACGCAGGGACCCGCTGGAAGCTCGTGCCTCGTGAATTAAACATCTTACCCGGCGATAAAAGAAATCAAAGCACATCGGACTACACGGCCAGCGGCAAGAGGGAGTTAAGTTAAACCGCTGGAAAATCCGTAAGCAAGCAGGATCGAGTCGAAGCGGAGTCGAACGCGACCCGGTCCGGCGACGCGCACCCACCCATTGGCTCTCCTCCGAAAAACCTTTTACTGATAAATTTCGCGAAGGGTAAACGCGCGACGATACCACCTACAACCGGAACTAGAACTTTCAGCAAATTTCTACAATTCGTACGGACCGATTCGAGCGTGAAACGCGCGTTCTCTCGTTTCCTAGCTCCGACAGGATACTTACCCACCGCGGTTAGAAGCATGTTATCCAAAAGCAAGGCGATGGCAACGATCACGAGAATCAGTCTGCGCGACTCTCGGCATCGTTGCAACCAACCGGTCCATTCCACGCCGCTCATCTTCCCCTTCGCACCACCTTTTGCCCTCTTCCTAAAATACAAGTTTAACGTTTAAACTTTACATTTAAACGATAAGTTTGAGTTTAAAAGTTTCGTTCGAGTCGCGTCGTTGCAAGAGAAACAAGTTTCTCGCTTCTCGGCTCGTAAAACGGCCAGAGAATCGGATGCGTTGCCCGTGTAAAATCGATCGCGCGAATCCGATGCTCGATTCGCTCGCGATCGAAAATTCCCAAGGGTCGTCTTAATCGGATTTGTCGCGATCGGGATTCGTCGATCGGTCGGGCAATTCGTCGTCGTCGTCGTCGTCGTCGTCGTCGTCGTCGTCGTCGTCGTCGTTGGTCGTTGGTCGTTGGTCCTAGCGACGCGATCGACGGTGGTCAACGAATGGGAATGATCCGACGCGACGTTTAGACCGCTTTTCGGCGAACGCGATCGGAGCGAGTCTTTGTTCGACGGGATTGGACGATTTTTCCATTCCGCCGACTGGAAACGAAACTTTGAGGCCTCTTCGTCGATCGCGTTTCCTGCTTTCGCCGGTAAAACGTTGGAAATTGTGATCATTCTATGAAACGCTTTCAAATACTTTTCAATGCGACCGTGACATTATTCGAAAAGAACGAACTTTGCCGTTCGAACGAAAGCTCTGGAACGAGAGTCGAAAAGACGAATGCTAACCGGACATTTGCAGAGCCTGTGACTCTTAACGCGAGCACCCTCTCGAGCGCTGTTCTGAGGACCCGTTCTCTTAAAGATTCTACCAACACGTTCGACGGATCATTTTTCTATGTACAGAAGATAAAATCCAATGAAAACGAATAAAATCGCCAATGTTTCGAGAAAATGGGCAAACTTTTTCGAGTGCTTTGCGCGTAAAACGACTCGACTCGAATAGTATCGTATAGTATAGTATCGTATCGTATCGTAGCGTTTTGTATTTTATTGTATCAGGACTGGGTTAGATCGGATCGGTTCCGCGAAATCTATGCGGAACGATCGTTACTACCGCTCTAGGAACGATCGTGGACGTTTCGATTGCGCGGTGCATAGCCTATGAAGCCTTAACGGAATTAATTAGACGCTTTTAATGGTATCTACGATGGCCTCTCGCGCGACCATTCCACAGGCCATGCTCTCACCGCTTCTCTTTTATTCGTAATAACTCGATTACTCGATGCTTTTAGCCCAGCTAATTTTCACACGCTCCCCGTGAATAGCAAACCATTAAGACCGATGAAAGCGACGCCCGACAACGAATCGTACCACGCCCCCTTTTCCGCCGTTATATTCGAAAGCGTTTTCTCGATTTTTACGAAAGATTTACGTTCGCTTCTCGTTCCACGGTGTTCGACTTTGAGAAAGCTCGCGAGAACTCGACGTAACAGGTTTGTCAATCTTCTCGGACGCGACGTTTCTGCGAGGGTTGGTTTTGCGAGATAAGTCACACTTCCCCCTTCTTGACCAACAATGCCCAATATCTCGCGCCGCTCTCTCCATCACTCCGTTGTCCGCAAAGATCGTCCGATCCGTGTACGCGTGTACCGGCGTGCGCAAACGTGTGAATTCCATATAATGTAATCTAATATATATATAATATATATAATATATATAATATAATAGAAAATACATAATACATGCTAGGTGCTAGAGCGGATCGTATAGCTGGTAAGATACGGTACGATACGGTACGATACGGTACGATACGGCGTGGCACGGCAAGCGGGAATCCGTGGGGGACGAGTCAAAGATTGATAAGGTGGTAGGTAGGGGAATCGAAGAATCCAAGAGAATCGGTGGTCGAGAAGAGAGAATTGTGCGCGCGGAAAGAGGGAAGCAATCAGCATTTCCCTGAAAGCCGGGTCCCCTGGGTGCGTGCATTATTCTCGGGAAAAGCCGAAGAAGATTTTTCTCTTGCCGCCCGTCCACGGTCCGATACTTAGCTTTCTCTCCGTTCCATCGTGTTTCATTCTCTCTTATCTGTTCGGTAATTACAACGAAGAATGACCGCGAGCGGTTCCGTTGTCGGCTATATTGTACGAGCCAAGTCTTTATCGGCTCTTTGCTCTCTCGAACCTTCTTGTCCGTTCTCGCGCAAACGAGGAGCCTCGTTTCGCCTCGTTTCGCCTCGTCTCGCGTCGTTGCGTTGCGTTGCGTTGCGTTGCGTTGCGTTGCGTTGCGTTGCGTTGCGTTGCGTTGCGTTGCGTTACGTTGCGTTTCATTGTCGCGATAAAAAATTGAATTCTCGCGTTCCATTAAGCTCGATTACGTTCGCGCAACGATCGTACCGAGATGGATCGCGCGCACCTGCCCGAATTCAATTTTTGATAAGTCTCGTCGCGCGAGACCGAAAACGCGAACCAGAGCTTGGAATCGATGCTTCGAGAGAGCGTTGTCGAGGGACCTGGCTGCTGTCGAAAGGGTTTGACACGGTAGTGGTTTTGCGATTGACAGCTTAGTTGGTTCCGCGTTGATGAAGTGACTGCGGATCCAGCAACTCATCCGACCTCGTTATCCCGATTCGATGGACGCGTGTACGCGCGACAGCTTCGGATCCCGCTCGCGTTTTCTCTTTCTCTCTCTCTCTCTCCCTCTTTTCCCCTTTTCTCCTTTACCACTTTTCCCCCTATCCCCTTTTCCCCTTTTCCCCTTTTCCCCTTTTTTCCTTCGTCACCTCTGTCCTCCTTTCCCCGTTCCTTCTCCTTTTTTCAGTCTTTTATCAACCCCACCTCCGATCGTACGCCCATTTTCTTGTTGCACCGGCTTTCGCGATCTCGCTCGCACTCGCTGTAGAAACGCGCGATTAAATTCCGGAGACGAGCGGTCGGGGACAGTGGAGGGGACGAGTATAATGGCAGAGCGGTACGGGTAGAGGGGCAAGCTAATAGAAAAATCGTGTCCAGCGTCGAGTCGCTCGATTTATCTTGGAATCGTGCGACCGGTCCCCGCGGCCGATCCACGACACCCTCGCTCGCGCACGGTGGTGCGTCGACGGCTGCTTCCTTTTCGCGACGAACGCGTACATTGTCCGAAAGTACGACCAGAGATAGGCGTAATGCGATTACGAACAGGAACGGAGGGAACGACGAAAGACGAAAGACGAAAGACGAAAGACGAAAGACGCGCGTACCACGGTCGGGCCGGATGAAATTTTCGACGAGCCGCGAACTCGCTCTCGATTCTACTAAAGCAAGTTTCAACTTTGGAAAGCAATTAGCAGTAGATACTGCCGGAACCGAACAGACTAGTCCGGAGCGGTAGCTACAGTTCCGCCGAGTGAATAGCTCGATCGCGTCTTTGAAACAACTTTAACACGGTCCGCGATCGAGGGCTGCTCGTGGATCGCGCGCTACGGATCTCTCCAACCTACCGAAACGACGTTTCATCGACACTTTGGAGCACTACGCTGTAACAGAGTCTCGTTTGCCGACGACCACGCTCCGTTTCGAACGCGCGCTTCTTCTTGCACCCCTCGCCGCGAAAACGTGCACGAATTTTCTCGAAATTTACAGTTTGCCCGACTCGGCCGAGAACGGTAACGCAGATACGGAAATGGAAAAAGTGGATATGCAGATACGATCGATACGGTCGATGCCAAGCAGGAGAGAAGCAGCGCGTTTAAAAGGCAAACTGTTGCTTCGCGCCTCAACAAGTTGCTCGACGAAAAGTAAGATCGATCCAGCAACCGATTCGGTTGCGCGGAACTTACGGTTCGAGCGATGCGATGAAAAATAACGGTGTTGCGGCGTACGGGATCGGCGATACGAGTCTCGTGCTCGAACCTTTTCGCTTTCCGAGAGCACCGACGACGTTGCTTCCGACCGTAAAAGCTTCGAACCCAAAGCGTCCCGGTCGACGATCGTTCGTATCGTATCGCGGATCTCGCGATTCCGCGTAACGCCCTTGACGTTAGAAATTCGGAACCGTACGTTCCGAAAGGGATTCGCCGACGAATAGAAATACCGGTCGCCAACAGTTTCGAGAAAAAGAATTTGTCGCGTCGGCAATAAAAAAAAAAAAGGTCTGTATATACGAGAACGCTCGACGCTTCTATTCTCTCGGGATCGACGAGAACGGAAACAAAGAGAAAGGAGAAGCGACGGTAGGTGTTTATCCGCGATTCGTCGAACGAACGAGAGAAACGGAGAGAAGAAACGGGACGGATATCGTAGCGCGATTGCTATGAAAGGAGACACGATCGAATACAAACAGGGAAGCGAAATAACGTTACGCCTTCGATATCGTCTAAACGGATTTACGAGGCCGGGACGAGATTCCCGACTGGAAGCAGGAACGAGATCCGCGTTTCACGCCCAACTATACCGATCGTCGCGAAAGATGAACGCGATCGGCGACAGACCCGATCGAAGCCGGTTGCCGAGCAGAAAGAAAAGTCAGATTCCGACGAAAATATGGTACGCGGTGCAGCGGGGCGAGGCTGGAGCCGCGGAGGCGTCTAAGAAACTCGGTGAACAAAAGTTTAAAACAGCGAATCGCAAACAATGCGAAAGAGCGAAAGATCGAAAGGAGAAAAGACGGTGAGAAAGCTGTACAACGCGACGGCTACGACGACGACGACGACGACGACGACGACGACGACGACGACGACGACGACGACAGTTAGTTCTCGGTTACGGGGTCTGGCGATCGAGTAATCGTATTATAGCCAGTAATTACGAGACCGCTCGCAGTGGTACAGGAGAAGCCTGCAGCTCGAGCAAAGTACAGGGTAGGGTTATGCAGATTGCTTTATAACCTAGTTACCGATCGCTCTATTAATGTCGCGAGCTTGATACCGGAGATTCCGCTATACATTTCGAACCGCGTTCGAAGGGGTGCGCGTCGAAAGAAAACAAAACATCTTTACCGGATGCACGAAAAGCACGAAAAGCACGAAAAGCACGAGCACCGAGACTGTTACAGGTAGAGAACCAACGCTCGGCGATACGATATATTTATCGTTTGGTCTCGTTTTCCAACGTTCTCCGTGGAATTTTCAGTCGTGGCGAAACGCGACGGTTCGCCGTCGTCGCCGCGGTGCGAGCGATCGTATCCGCTGTTATCGGTGCGAGATCCGTTGGCTCGCTCGTCTCGGCGAGGTCGGCGGACCGTACAGAGAAGACCGTTCGAAAGAGGAGCTGCGAATGACACGCGGAAATGAGGGTGGAACACCGAGGACCAAAATCTCGATTAGGAAGTTGCGCGATCCGTCGCCGACAAACAACGGACTGGACTGGATCCGGACAAAGGCCAATTTCACGCGAAAGGGATCTTTCCTCGAGAGATCGAGGCAAAACGCGAGGATACGAAACGGACCAACTCGAGCGATCGCGAAAGGGCGTCGTCGCGTCCCGTCGCGTCCCGTCGCGTCCCGTCGCGTCCCGTCGCGTCGATCGAGAGATCCCGCGATCGACGATTTCGATTTCTCTCTCTCTCTCTCTCTCTCTTTCTTTCTCGAAGCGACGAAACGCGAGTAAACGCGAGTAAACGCGAGTAAAGGCGACGCGTCTCGCGAAACGAACGCGAAAGGAAATACGATGACCGGGCTCGATGAAAATACAAAGATCGTTTCTTACCTATGCGGAACCACCGGACTCGACGACGATGCTGCGACGATACGAGGTTCACGGCTGGTCGAACGGTTCGGCAGTCTCGTTGAAATCCAAAGGCCGACGGTCGATCGGAAGGCGAGCCGGACGTCGAGGACTAGCCGTGCTTCCAGGTGGAAGCTCCGCGGCCGATTGAGAGCGACGAGAGCGGTAAGGGTGCATCTCACCCCGATTTTTCCGGCTCGGGGCCGTCGCACTCTCTGCCCACCGTCGTTCGCGTTCGCGTCCGCGACTCCGGCGTTTCTTCGCCCGTCACCCTGTACCCTATCGCCTATCCCCTATCCCCTATCCATCCCCCGTCCTCTATCCCCGTATCCTCTGTACCCAATCCCCTGTTCCCTATACTTTGCGTACCCTGTACGCTCTACGCCCGTCACCCATTACCAGTTAGCCGTTACCCGTCACCGTCACCGGTTTACCCGTCGCCCGTCGCCCGTCACCCGTCCTCGTCCTCTATTCGTGATCCTCGAAGATCCAAAGTTCCGCGACCGAAAGCGCATGGTCCATCGCGCCTCCGGAAGCCCCCACCGTTTTCCTTTGCTCCCGCCCCTTTATAGTTTCGCATCGTTCACCGATCCGTTTTCCTCCTCCTCCTCCTCCTCCTCCTCCTCCTCCTCCTCCTCTTCTCTTCTTTTCTCTTCTCTTCTCTTCTCTTCTCTTCTCTTCTCTTTTCTTCTCTTCTCTCTTTTCTTGGTCCTGTTTCGTCAGCTACCGCGTTAACGTCGTCCCTACCCCTAATACCTACACCCCTTCCAATTTTATCCGTATCGTCGCCTCGCGTCTCGTCGTTCCAATTCGATGCTTCCTTTGCGTTATTTGTCATCTTTTCGCCGTTATCGGCCGATTCTCTTTCCGCGTAGTTGGATCGATTCGATTCGTTGCGAACCGTGTTCGTCCATGCATCCGAAAACAAACGTTACACGCGAGTTTCGACGACGACGCGACCGTCCGTTCCGCGAGCTTGTTCCCGCGTTTATAGAAACCGGCGAAACGTTTCGACCGCGAAAACGCGCAACGACGATCCGCTCGTAGAATACGGTAGACGAAATACGAAACCAAACGCGGAATCCGGATCACGAGTTCTCTCGAAACAGAGAGGTATTCGGTGATGGACGCCATCGAGATTACGACGCGGGGGACGACGAAGGAACGAGAACGAGACGGAGAAGATCGGAGGAATGCGGTTCGAGGTCAGAGGGAACGCAAAGCTTTCCAAGAATTCTTGATACGCGGTCCAGGATCGGGACTTTATTAAACTGCCTTTTATCACGTTCCAGAAACGAAGACGACGACGACGACGACGACGACGACGACGACGACGACGACGATGACGTCTGCGTCGTTCTTCCCGTCTCTTCTAGCAGCTGCGGAATTACATCGGATTGGTGGCGCGAACGTCGAGGGAGAATCTTTGTCGTCGTCGTCGTGTCGTCGTGTCGTTGTCGATCGATTAGCGACGACAAAGACGATAATTCGACTGGCGAGCAAGGCAAAGATTCGTTGGAAGGTTGCTTCGTTTTCGATCGAATTTTCGAAGGAGAAGAGGGCAGAATCTTTCCGTTACGGCATCGCTTCGTTCTATTCCGAGCTATTACGTTTCCGTTGCAGCCGTAGTCTCGACGAAATCGACGACGCTTCGGCGGGCGAATCTTACGAATCGAAGTTTCGGTTACCACCTGTGGAGCCAAACCGAAAGCGATATAGAGATTCCAGCCAGGAAGCCGATTCACTTGTTGATACTAGGAAACTCTACGGGGAAATGCACGAGGTGCAACTTGTTGCTAAACGATATCGTGCTTGGACTCGTTATCGGAAATTCAAGACACGCGATATACTTGGGAATAAAAAGGGTGTCGCGAGAAGGGGAAAGGACGGAACAAATTTCCGAACCGATATAGGTCGATCGTCGACGTTCGATAACAGCTTTTCGAACGACTCCGATTCTTTCTCCCACCCCCGAGACTCCTTTTTTTCAGCGGACACCGAGGTCGAAGGTGGCAAAGGAAAAGAAAAATCGCGCAAAACGTTCGAACGCGGTCTCGAAAGGAGATGGAAGGTCTGGCCTGTCCACGGCAGCCAGTCCTCCATCACGGTAGACCCATCTTCCGTGTAATTAATTCGAGGAGGAACGGATGGATCGCAACGGGGGAAGAATGCCTCCAATGGCATCGTCCGCTTGCATTCTCTCTCTCTCTCTCGTTATCTCGTTCGCTCGCCGTTTCCTTCTTCGTTCTTCTTCTTACCTTATCTCCGTCCAGCAGTCCTATCGTTTTCTCCAGCCCCGTTTCTTCGGCAGCGGCTAATTTTTTGTTCAACTGTTCGCTTTTCCATGTATTCGCGTGGTCGTGCTTTCTGCTAGCATTCCTAGAAACGACGACGCGGTCGAATTCGGTTGAATTCGCAAATACGTTGGGAGATTACAGAAAAAGCTACTCGACGCTGAATCGCCGAACGATCGGACGCGTCGCGTGGACGGTACCCGAGTACCGGGTTATCCGTCGACGCTCGTTTCCTTTCGATCTCGGGGTTCTGAGGAAAACTTGAAACTCGTGGACGTCCCCACGAATTTTTACGATTCTAAAAAACACAAGTGAAATACCGGAAAACGTGATCATCCGTAGAGAAGCCGATTACGCGCGCGCCCGATCGTAACGAGCAAAGTAAAACGCCTTCGCGAACAGGAGGTTCGCGTCGATCGAAAGTCAGCCCCGTCGAACGAGAACGTGGCTTTTCTACTTTCGGCCAATACTCGCGCCTGTACGGACACCACGGTCGATGCCCGTTTGCCACGAACCACCGCGTCTCGATCGAAAAGAACGTAATGTAAATGAAAATGCCGTCGCCCTTCGCAAACGGCGAACACGCGATTCGCTTCGATCTAGGAAAGAGAAGAGAAGAAAAGAAATCGAATCGAATTCAAAACGTACGTGGGCGCGAGAAATCCCAAGTAGTGGGGAGAGGGATAAAAAGGGAGAAGGAGAGTACGATCGATGTCCATCATGAGCGGCGAATTACATCGAAACCCTTTTCTCTAGCACTCGACTTTCTTTTGCGATTCTCTGCACGTGTTACATTTTGCGATGGTTGTTTTTCTCTCTTTCCGTCGCTACCTATCCTTGTCCGCTCACCTCCACATTTCTCTCTGTCTCGCTCTCTTTTTCTTTTTCGATACCTCTGTTTCTCGCTTAGAAAAAGAAAAAGCGATCGCGAATGCAAACGAACGGTTTTAACAAGGAAAACGATCGTGCACCGTGAAACGTTAACGAGTCGTTCGACTCTCGTCGATTACCGCGAACACCGATAAGGCACGCGAACGCCGAACGTAGCGACCTATCGCTCGATGAGAAAAGAACCGGATCGAAAATTTCATTTCCGTGGTTTTCAAAGCATTCCATTTCAAGTTATCCCGATCGATGGGAATCGTCCGGACCCATCGAACGCGACGAAAACAAATGCTCTGGACGGTTTCTCGTTTCGCAGTCTTCCTACGATCGGCCGGTACGCGAACAAGTCGAAACATCGAACGGAACGGAACGGAACGGAACGGAACGAAACGACGAGAAGAGCGAACGAGAAACCGACCGAGAAAAGATCTCGAAGCCGCGTCTCGTCCCATCTGGTGGTCGTCGATGCGAAAATACAAAGAACCGGGTCCGTCGACTCGTTCGGGAAATGGAAAACGCGGATAGAGAAGATTGACCAGTAAATGCGGCTTCTCGTGGAAACAATCGCCAACAGCCGATGTACCCTCCTGGCTGTTATCCGTCGAGAAGCTACGTCGTTTATCGACGTCGGCTCGAACAATGGCGTCGGCGTCGGCGTCGGCATCGGCGTCGAACAACGATAGAAAATTCCGAGGGATGGCAGGGCGAAAAGATCGATCGCCTCGGTGGAAATTGCACCCCCGTAAAGGGGTCGCGTGCGGTGCGGCGTACCGTGCAACGTGCAACGTGCAACTTGCAGCGCGCAACGCGCAACGTGCGACGTGCAACGTGGTGCGAGACGCGCGTCGAAACTAGAACCAACGAAGGGAGGGCGGAGTCGTCGCCGTTGCGGTCGTGGTCGTGGACGTTGCTGTGATCGTGATCGCAATTGCCATCACCGTCGTTGTCGTCGTTGTCTTCTTCGTCGTCGTCGTCGCCGCCGCCGCCGCCGCCGCCGCCGTCGTCGTCGTCGTCGTCGTCGTCATCGTCGTCGCCGTCGTCGTCGTCGTCGGCGTCGTCGTCGTCGTCGTCGTCATCGTCGTCGTCGTCGCCGACGCCGTCGTCGTTGTCGTTCGAGGAAGCAGTTCGAAGCAGTTGGTTCGCATAGTCGCTCGAGCGGTGTGCAACGCGAGGTGACGGAAGAAAACACTGCGGGCGGTTGCAATGACGCGACGCTCCTCCTGCCCCACGTTTCTCGCCATCTACCTCGCAGCGCTCGCCGATGCGTGATCGGTCGAGTCGAAAGACGTTTCGCGACCACGGATTCGCCAATTGCATCGGAACATCCTAACGACGAGCCCGCGCAAGTAAGTGAACGAATTTCCGATTCCCTCGAGGTTTCGTCGAACGTTTCGAACCTACGAATTCTTTCCGGTCCCCCTTGCCCTTTTCCTGATTTTTGGTAGCCGAGTCTGGTTCCAGCCCCGGTTTCCGTCGTCCCGGACCAAACCCGGGCCAGACCACCGATCGATATTCCATACTTCTTGTCCTCGTTGGCTCTTTCCGCCTTTTGCATTTTCAATTTCTCCATCTTTCTCTCTCTCTCTCTCTCTCTCTCTCTCTCTCTCTCTCGCTCCCTCCCTCTCCCTCTTCCTCTGCCTCGCTATGTTTTTCGTGTCCCCCACCCTCCATCCCCTCGTACTCTCTTGACCACCCTCTAACCTAGGATTTTGCTCCGTTCGTTACAGCTTTTCCCGCTATCTCGGTTCTTTCCACTTGTCTCTCGGCACTTGCCGGCATTGCCGGCCTTTTGTCGTTGCCCGGCCTTTCCAATCTTTCCGATCTCTCCAATCTTTCTTCGATCACCGATATTTCTGCGCGAGATCTCGTCGTTCTCGATAGGAAGTCCCTCTACCCTTTAACCTTTCCGTCGCTCGTCCCCTTTCTTTTGCCCCGCTTTATCGCCTCCCTCCTTCCGGTCGTCGGTTTTGCCTAGATTCGTTGCCAGCCGGTTCTTCGCGCGTATCGCGTTCGGTCGGCCAACGATGCGCGATCGACTATGGAATTGTACCGGTTACCTTGAAAACGTCGACGCGTGAGCGACGGTTCGTTCTCACGATCGGTTGCATTCGAGCCGTCGCCCGTTGCGCGTTGCGCGTTGCCCGTTAGCCCGTTATCCGTCGCCCATCGCTCGATTTACGATACGCGATACGCGATACGTAACGAAGCATCTACGCTGCACGCTGCGGCAAACGGCTGTGTTAGCGCCTAGCCGCAACGCCTTCGCGTCGATTAGCGGCCGACGACGAATCGTCGACAAAGATTTCGCGACAGGCTCGATCCGCCGAGATGCGCGGCCGCTCGATTCCGAACGATTTCTGTAACGAGCCAAACAGAATGCCCGACGAATCCTTGCCAAACTTTGCCCCCTTTCCAAATTCTAATAAACGCGAGAGAGGGAGGAATCCAAGGTGGTCCGTAGAGATCGCGAGGAAGGAGAAAAGCGAGAAGGTTCAAAACAGTTTTATCCTAGTTCGAACTCGTTGCGTTCGAGTAGTCGTCCAGCTTCTCTTCTCCCTCGTTTCTCGTTTCTCTTGGCCTCTGCCTCCTACCTCGCCTCGTTCCTTCGCGAAACCAAGATATCGTTGCGGTTGACCCTCGTTCTCGCGGATATCCGCATTGTTTCGCCTCGGCGAGCCAAGTCAGCTGACCTAGATTACGAGGGCACGAAGCAAAATGGTATATCGGGCCACTCGATGCTCGTCTACGGAAAACTGCAAGCGATCCCGTGGCCAGAGGGGTTTCGATCTTCGCTCGGCGTCGCATTTCTTTTCTCCGCTGCTCTCCGTTTCTCTCCGTTTCTCTCCGTTTCTCTCCGTTTGGATTCGTCGCGTCGGATCTCCCGGTCCTTCGTCTCGTCTCGTCTCGTCTCGTCTCGAATTCTTTTTCTCGTCGAACCGCCGAGTCCGACGAAAGTGCAACGGATTTCGGTATATCCGGTGTATCCGGGGCATCGTTCGCGACTCGAATCAACGCGACTCGTGGTTCGTGGATCGTCGCGCGACGCGGTGCATCGACGAAACTTTTTGGAAGATTCAAACTTTCCAACGGTTTCGATCGATTCTATCGTCCATCGCGTCGCTCCTCGTCTAAACCTACCCGATGCTTTTCCCTTCTATGCTCGTTGTTCTCTTTTCATCCTTCTCTCTCTCTCTCTCTTTCTTTACCTCTTTGAAATTGCTGCGAGTCCGCGTGCCGTGCTAAAAATAAGTTCAACGTCGCGGCAACGCGATCCACGCGCGCATCACGATCTCTCTCTCTCTCTCTCTCTCTCTCTCTCTCTCTCTCTAGAGGGAGATACCAGCTGAGAAATCGAAATCACGGTGGTTTCGCCTTGCATGCGACGAAACGGCGACGTTCGATCGTGCTCCGATCGAGAGCGGATCGAACGGAAAAAAATGGCTCGAAACGTCTCAACAGCGCGATCGTCGAAAAGACGAATCGCACGGAATTCTTTCGATCCGCTACCTTAATTTCTGTTTGTTTGTTTGTTTTTGTTCGCAGCTAGACAATACGGATTATCTGTTCGATTAGGATTACTCCTTCAAGAGATAGAACTCGGAACATCGGCAAACTAGTCAATAAAACGAGAAACTAAGGATGGGCACCGATAAGATTAATAATCGACCGAGTGTTTGGCTACGAAACAGCGTAAACGACAGTTTTGCTGCGAGCAAGTTTCTGGAAAAGGAGAAACAAGGATTCGACGTAACAACGTTAAACTCGTTTCGAACCGTTCGTTTGGGAATGTCAGGATGAGAGGTAATAACCGAACGCGCGATCCGAAACTACGCCGATATCGATGATCGTTGACGATTTCGTCGAGCGATTCACCGTTCCCCGACGACCAACCGTTAAGCGAATCGTTGCACTGTTTCAGGAGGGACGCTGCTGGGAGGAGGAATAAGATCGGTCCGTGGAACTTTTCTGAGAACGCTGATCGTCGTTTTCCTGCTCACGTTTCTTTGGCTTCAAATTCACGTGATCAGTTTGACCGGTCGAGACTCTACCGGCCACGCCTCTCCGAACGAAACGCTGTTCGCTCTTGTGCCGCAAGAGTTGCACAGGTAAATCGAACGAAGCGAAACGAAGCAAAACGAAGCGAAACGAAGCGAAAGGACGCGCGACATTACTTTCGATTCGCGTACGCTATAATTTGTAAACTTACGAATATACGTATCGGTACGCGGACGCGTGTGCGTTGAAAGACGAGGCAAACGGGGTGGTGTTGGCGGCGGTGGCGGCGGCGGCGGCTACGACGACGACGACGACGACGACGGACGACGACGACGACGACGACGACGACGACGACGAACGGTCGCGAGCGAAACCCTCCGTGTCATGGTTGTTCCAGTTTCTGCGCGTTTAGAATCCGATTCGTAGAAAGATAGAACAGAACGTAGGATAGAAGAAGCAAAAAAGACGAGCAAAATTTGTTTCGTTCGATTTCTCGCAGGTTTCTGAAGGATCGTCGAAACGGTTCCTCCTCTGCGACCAACGGTAGCTCGGAGACTCTTACGGAGTTCGAGATAGCGGAGATTCGACGCAACATAGAAAGAGCAAACGCCGAACAGAAAGTGTACAACGAGGAGGCGTTCGGTCCACTGGCTACCGACGCGCCCGTGATAGTGGTCCAGGTGCACACGCGTCTCACCTACCTGAGACATCTGATAGTATCGTTGGCTCAAGCGAGAGGCATCGAGCAAACCCTGCTCGTCTTCAGTCACGATGTCTGGCATCCGGACATCAATTATCTCGTGCAAAGCGTCGACTTTTGTCGCGTGATGCAAATCTTTTATCCTCACAGCATACAAACGCATCCGCGCTCCTTTCCCGGCGAGCATCCCAACGATTGTCCCCGAAACATTCGCAAGGAACAGTGAGTAACGCTTTTCTTGTTCCGCCGTTCGAGATCTCGCGCGAAAGTTCGTCGATTTCGATCGGCTCGACGTCGGTGGCTAGTTTAAACACCGTCGCCGTCGCCGTCGCCGTCGCCGTCGCCGTCGATTACCACCGTCTCGACGATCGTGTTTTCGTTTCTCGGATCGTTGGCGCGAGCAGGGCCTTGGATCTTGGCTGCATCAACGCGAAACATCCGGATCTCTACGGCCACTACAGGGAAGCAAAGTTCACGCAGACCAAGCATCACTGGTGGTGGAAGGCCAACCGAGTGTTCGATCAGCTGTCGATAACCAGAAATCACACGGGCATGGTTCTTTTTCTCGAGGAAGATCATTACGTCGCCGAAGACTTTTTGCACGTTCTCAGACTCATGGAACGTACCTGCAAACACAGCTGCGAGAAATGCAACGTTCTCTCGTTAGGCACCTATCTCAAGACGTACAATTATTTCGCCGATTTTAGCCGGAAGGTGAGAATCGAAAATTCCCCACTGTTTCCGTATTCGTTTCAACCCTTTGATCGACCCCCGCGTCAACTTTTATCCATGTTTGTCGTATCCACGTCGTGAAATTTCATTCGTTTTATGCGTACGATATTGTTGGTCGATGGGTAAAATGGGTAAAATGAGTAAAATGGGTAAGCGTCGCCTCGCCTCGCCTCGCCTCGCCTCGCTTCGCCTTGCTTCGTCTTGCAACGCCTTGCTTTGCCTAGCCTAGCCTAGCCTAGCTTAGCCACAAAATACGCTCTCTCTCTCTCTCTCTCTCTCTCTCTCTTTTTCTCTCGTGATCGCCTTGTCCGTCTTTTTCTCTGTCGTGTTCGTCCCTGGTCTCTTTCGTTCGTTCTCGTAAAACGAACAAGAGAGATCGAAGCGTTCGGGGTACGAGAGCTTGAATTTTCCCGAAAATTTGATAACGGAGCGACGATGCACCGGTACTGGCAGCGGTAACGATATAAACGATAGATGATAAGCGAGCAAGCGTAGTTGGCGGTAGTAGCAGTAGTATAGTAGCGATAACGTTGATACGAAAAAAGGGAGCCGCGGCCGGCAGGTGATTCGACGTCTCGAGTAAAAAGGGTATGAAAGACGCGAAGACGCGAAGAATGCATTCGGTGACACGCAAAACGCTTCGGGTTAAAGATTTTCATCGAAACCGCGCCGACAGCGTTGCGGCTGTACCAAACGCGACCGCGTATCGATCCTTTGACGATAGGTGCGTATCATCTGTATCGAACAATAGCTCCATCTCAGTGTGAATATCTGTGTGTCGATGTTTCACGCACGGCCCGACCATTAGTTCGTTGGCGTCAACAGCGCCCTGCAAAAGGAGCTCCTGCGCGGACTAAAGAGATGGGACACTTCAACGGGACAACAACAGCCGGCAAAGTCGGATGGGAACGGCGCATTTCCGAGCAGCGGCGTCGCTACCGTCACCGGGACTGGAACTGGAAGTGGAAGTGGAAGCGGAAGCGGGACCGGGACCGGGACCGGGACAGGCACCGCCGTCACCGCCGGAAACTCCAGTTCGAGCGGAAACGGGAACGGGAACGGGAACGGGAATGGGAATGGCGACGGCAACGGGAACGGTGCCGCCAGGACCGTGCTATCCGCCGGGCGAAACAACGCGCTCACGGCCCAACCTGTTCCCGCATGGGCTTTTCAGCTCCTACCCGGTCTCTACAATCATTATCAAAAGGTTCCCGACGTCTTTCGACGATTCCAGTTCCAGAATCTAGCCGATGCTTCCATCTCGTGTCCCGTTTTGTCTCGACTAGCGTTCCCCCCTTGTTTCGCGAGCGTTTCCCCTTTCCAGCCCTACCCGCCGCGACTATATTCTCCCCCGAAGCCCGTTTCTCCCCGTCTCTCGGTAATTCGATGATGCGTCCTTCTCGGCAGGCCGAGGTGATCCCTTGGATATCGAGCAAACATAACATGGGCATGGCGTTCAATCGCGTCACGTGGAACAAGCTGAGAAAGTGCGCCGCGCAGTTTTGCTCGTACGACGATTACAACTGGGACTGGAGTCTCCAGCACATAGCGCAGTCCTGCGTGCCACCGAGCAAGGGAGCCGGAGTCACGCCGCGAACCGAGTCTGGATTGGTCACCATGATGATGAGAGCACCCAGGGTCTTTCATATCGGAGAATGGTGAGTCGTGTTCGTATCGAGCGTTTTCACCCAACGAATCGTTGTCTCTTCTCGTTTTCAGCGGTGTTCACCATAAAAAGACCAACTGCGAATCGACCGCCGCCATCGCCAAGGTTCAAAACGTCTTGAACACCGCTCACCAACATCTCTTTCCCACTCAACTGACGCTCACCGTGGCCGGTACCGCGAAGAAGGCCAAGCTCAGAAAGGGCAACGGTGGATGGGGCGACGTGCGAGATCATCGACTGTGTTGGAACATTACCGTTTATCCGGACCTCGCTCTACCTTGAAATCGAAACGCGCGATCGAGTCGCTGCCCCGTCTCGACGTTGCCTCCTACTCCTGCTCCTGCTCCAGCTCCAGTTCCCGCAACTCGAGCGCATCCCGCTCCACACCTTACCTTGCCCCCCTGTCCCATCATCTTCAACGAGAAGAGAGAGACTCTCCTTGTACAAGTTCCTTCGGCGAAGCTAGACTCGCTTTCACACGGTTCCTGCGTCTTCTCCTCTTTCGCGTCGCGCTAGCGACTCGATCGCAAAACTACGAACGTACCCACACCCCGAGCTGGCGTGTCCCGCGTTCGATCAAAGGCATCTCGACGAATCGACGCGACGCGACCCAGCCTATAATACCGGTTATCGTCGCGACTCGAATAGCTGAATTTTTATTTTCTTTGCCGCCACTATTCCGCGCGAGCTGTCTCTATCTTTCGTTTTATCCGTTTTTCTTTCAAGAAGAAGAAACAATACCTTTTTTAATCGTTTCGAAGAGACACGTTGTTGTACGTCGTAATCGAGCGTGAGAAACGACCGGGGAAATTTTGCCATTCCGCGAACCGAGTCGAGTCCAGTGGCATCGAGTCGCGATACGTGCATAGGGTACATTTTATATTTATAACGACGCCAACGAAAATAAACGAATCGACCGATTTTCTCGTATATGTTTATCGTTGAAACTTTATTATATCGCACCATCGTGCGTCTCCGTGGATGCTCGTAGCGGCATCGTTCGCATCCGAATCTAGGTTACTCGCGAAAGGTAACTCGTTCGTGTTCACCACCACCACCACCACCACCACCACCATCACCTGTATCGCGATACGCGTTCGAAAACGACGGAATTCCTAAAATCCCAGCAGCTTGGCGTACTTTGGAACGTTGTCGTCGTACTCCGCTCTCATAAAGTTACCCGCTATCGGACCCTCCAAACTGTACTTTTCCGCAAACTTCTTTATAGAGAATCGCCTCCTCTGTTGACCGTCTCTGCAATCGATATCGACCGATCAGCGTACATCGTGTCTCGGGGTGTTTGCGATACTTTTGCCGTCGACGGTGTGTTGCTCACCTGTTGCTCAATCTTCGCTCGTCGAACGTGATGGAGCCTTGATTCTGCTTGTACACGAGGAAAACGTATCGATGTTTTCCGGTTCCTTTCGGCGGTGCCGGGCCCACGTATTCCGCGAGTACTTCTCCTTTGGCAACGTTCTCCTCCGGTATGTTTCCCACCAGCCAGTGGCGGAACTCTCGATTGTAGCCTTTCCTGGTCGGAGCATCGGGATCTGCGAACGCGCGCGATCCAGCCGATCGGTCGGCACCGTCGAGATCAAAACGATCGTTTGTCGTTTCTCGAGGAGGCTACTATCACAAGCCAAAACCTGTTTCCGCGCGCTTACTCGCGAGCGTTGCGTTTCCAGTCGTAGCTCGTTTCGTCTCGTCTCGTCTCGTCTCGTCTCGCGGCGTCACGGTGAAAGCTGTCGAGCGTCGACCTCGAGCCAAGTTAAAATTAAGGCCGAAACGTTCGAACAAAACTCGAAACGAAAACCAACGGAAACCAACGGAAACCAACGGAAAAACGATTTACCTGTCATTACGAGCGTGTAAAGAACTCCTCCTTCGTGTTTGTAGTGGACTCGGGGTATCCGTTGCGTATCGGTCGGCGACAGTTCGTTTCCAAGATCGACCGCTTTGTCTCCGTAACTAACCTGATTCGTACAACGTGGGTAACATCGAATTAGACCTTGTCCAATTGTGTAATTGTTCGCGATCGTACCTCGATTTTTTCGACCGGTGCCGAATCGATTATTTCTGGTGCAATTTTCGCCGTCTCGAATTCCGACCGAACGTTCGCTGCTACGATTACGCGGAGACCGCAAATAAAGATTCCTGAAACGATTCGAAGGCCAATTATTTGACGTTCTTTTACGGTACACGCTCGGTTACGCGCGTTCTTCGCCAACCTATAGTCAGAGAATGCATGTTTCTCTCGTTGATCGCACGCTCGATTCCCAACCGTTCGTAACTATGGTTTCAACGTCGCTGCGAAACTCTTTTATTCCTTCGATCGGGTACCCCTTCCCTTTCGAATATCTCGACGTCTCGACGTCTCGACGTCTCGACGTTTCGTGCTCCATCTAGGATCCGCGAAACCTCTCACCGTACGGTCTACGGTTCACGGTCCACGGTGCGTACGCGATCGCGCTACTTTGCAATAACAATACGAAAATAACAATTTCGATTATTACACGAGTAACCAATTTAATGATGCTTCGGCGGATACATCTCCAAAAACATCGTTTAGGTAAAAAAATAATAAAACTGCAGAGACAATTTTAAGCTTTCAACTGCTCGTACAGTAAAGGCACGTAGTCGTCGAATTCCGCGTGGTACATGTTCCCCGCGATAGGATCGCCGAGTTTGTACTTTGCTGCAAACTTCCTTATGGAGAAAAGCGTTCGATCGGCGTTCCGATTCGATAGGCGCTTCTCGAGAAACTTGAGACTGCCGGGTTGCTTGTACAACAAGAAAACGTAACGATGAAGACCCGTGCCATGCGGAGGACCAGACCCGATGTACTCGGACAGGACCTCTCCTTTCGAAAGGTTCGCGCCAGGAATGTTTCCTACCAACCAGTGTTGCCACTCTCGATATTTCGGATCTTGCCGGCTCGGTGCATCGGGAT
The DNA here is from genome assembly GCA_028453745.1 of Agapostemon virescens. Lineage (NCBI taxonomy): Eukaryota > Metazoa > Arthropoda > Insecta > Hymenoptera > Halictidae > Agapostemon > Agapostemon virescens. Next base: position 106,077 of record CM052098.1, on the reverse strand, counting down.
CTGAAACAGGGATACGTTTTTCCAGTCGATCTTCGATATTCGCTGTTCGAAAGTTAAAAATTCAAAATCGAAAGTCGAATAATCGAACAATCAAACAATCGAAAATCGAAAATCGAAAATCGAAAATCGAAAATCAACGTGCGGATAATACGTACCGACCATGCAAAGAGTATAATAGGCATTCGCGTCCGCGTCCCAATCGACCGTAGGCGGATCCTTGACCTGCGTAGGGGTCAACACTTTACCGATCTCCACCGAGATTCGATCCGGATAAGTGACGCTCAATACTTTCTCCGGAACTTTGTCGATCACGTCCGGCACGACGCCGTGAGTTACCAACGATGAAAGGAAGCGCGCAGGAATGTCCCCGAGAGAGTGGATACCGGCCATGGATCTTGCTAAAACTGTAACGCAGGCGAAACGATTATTCCGACAAAGATATCACGGTTACCGGTACAATCGCGAATAACCCAAAGAGTAAACGCGCAACAAGGTTATCGTCGACCGCCGAGCCGGCACTCGAGATAAAAAAAAGAATGTCGATCGAATCGACGAAGCGCGATTCTACGATAGAATGGACAAAGTCTACCGTTGTGTCGGCAAAAAACAATTTACGCGATCTAGTAATTTTCGTGGAACGTCGATCCCCTTGATTCGTTGGAATTACCTGCGATAGATGCGAACATTCTCATACACGAACTTGGAAAACACCACGGATGCCGATGCTGTTGCGCAAATTGTACGCTGCACCGTCAGCGACAACTCGCAACGCGTCCAACGATACGACGATGAGAATGGCTAAACCGGTTAGTCGGAACGAAAACGGAGTGTAGCGGTGTAGCGGTGTAGCGGTAAGATCGACGCGCTATCTAGGGTAACTAGGTTAACTTAAAATCTAACTATTCATTAGTATAGTTAGTTTTAAGCCCTCGGGTTAAATTAGTTATACCCTAGTCGACGTGACTGGACGAAGAGTAAAAAACATGCTCATTCGACTTCCATCCATCGACCCGTACATAATAAACCGAGTACAAACAAAGAAGAATCTCAAGTTCCTTTTTTCCTGAGTCTGCGCACTGAACCTCGTTAGGGACAAGTCCCACAGGAGCAAAACCGTTGGCGGCAAGTGCCAATCGTTCGATTCGATTCGATTCGAATCTACCAATCAAATTTCACGACAATTCGACCGTTGATTTTCCATGTTGGTTTGCCGAATTAATAGCAACGCGGAAGACAAGAATAGACGATACGTTGTACTTTGTATTCGCAAGACTGACCAGAAAGCGATCGCAACACCAGAGAGGAAACGCGAATGCTCTCGCGGCCGGTGTCTGGAGCGACGAAACTGCACCGAGCGAAACAAAGGTCCATCTATTTTCTTCCTTACCATGTATCGGAACCAAGTCTCATCGACGTTACAATCAACGAGAACCAGCAACGCGACTTTCCAAAACGCTGTATCATCTTTTACTTTTCATCGGAAAAAGTACAAAACACGTACAACGATAAAAAGCATCGTTCTTTCTCTACGAATGGAATAAGATCTACGGTATATTTCGCATGATTTGTATTTCGTTGAAAGAGTATTTCGGTCGTCGAGAGTTGTCGCTTGCAATTATTGCATTATTATTCGCAATACGGGATTATAAAACGGAAACGTTAGAGGAACAATAAACGAACAACGTTCCGCGGCCATAAAGATCTTTATAAAAGATATTATCATTGCACGAATTTTATAGCAACGCGTGCGCGGTAGAGTGTACGTAGTAGGGAATTGACACGTACCAGCTTTTCAACTATAGGAAACGATATATTGTTAACTAACGACACATATTTAACGTAATAATCTTTCAATATTTATATATGTACATGTAAATGTAAATGTATGTATATAAATCTATACACACACACGCACAGGCACACGCACACACAACAGTCACTCGTTCACTCGGAGGCGCGAGATGCGTACATCGTGTTGGTACGCGTCGGACGTACCCGCGACAATCAAATCGAAATCTTACGCTCTCCTCTATTCTTACGCTCGTTCGTTCGTTCGTTCGTTCGTTCGTTCTTTCAATCACGCGTATATCTGTACATACGAAATGAAATTTCCACGTATAAAAAGAATTTAAATCTCTGATTATAAACAATTTCAGCGCGTATTCCACGATGCGTATACATTATTTAAAAATATTTCTTTAGGCGTGTGTGCGCAAACACGCTGAACCTTTGGCTATACAAAACTTGGAACCATCGAGTACGCTAAGCGACGCGTATAATCGAGCAAAGCACGGCAAGATTCGCATAAGAACGAATAACGAGATCGCCAAGTATTATCATAAATAGAATCTTCGAAATATTTAACCGGTTCGCCACAGCGTGCCACGATTTGGCTCGCGCTATTATCCTCGTCCGCCGACGTTACACGTTTCGTTGCAACGACGGGACACCGATATCGATCGTCGGTGGGAAAAAGCGTTTTTCATTTCCTTCTACTAGAATTTACTAAAACATAACTAAGCGTATTAGATGCGAGACGACAGGCTATTTACATATAAGAACGAGCTTTTTTTCCACAACTAAGACCAGACACGCGACGTTTCGATCCCGCTTTAATCGTTAAAACCGATTGCAATTTTTGCTTCTCTGAAATTTCTCGCTGAAGCAGTCTATTCAAAGAAAAAACTGAAAAAGATAACCGAGATTCGGATAAAGAAATGAAGCGACGACAAGAAAGAGAAAGAGAAAGAGAAAGAGAAAGAAAAGGTGGCAGGAATTTAGAAGCCTAAACGCTTCAAATTAGTTCGCGTCGCGCAGCCGGTAATTCTCGATTTCTCCCCTTGCCAGCTTTTGCTTTTGTTGCGAAATTGCCTGAGATCCGCTTCGTTGTCTGGATGTCTCATCGGCCGATAGCCTTGCGGCGAACACAATCCCTTTTGTTCTTTATAAAATTGTTCGTAGCCCCCGTGCAACAAATATATTTCCGGATAATGGAGAGCGGGATAGTGTTCTTTGTTTCGTTGCCGATCCAAATTTCGCAGAAACCGCGACAAATTTGGTCCGCGTTCCCACGAGAACTCGCAATGAAAAACGAGAATGTTTCTTTTCCGCGTGTCCGGTTGAATCTCTGGCATATCGGTTAACGGATCCAATAACTTTCGTTCGATCAGATCTTTGCTGTACAGATTCAGAGCACCTCGAATGTGGCCAGCATCGAATTCGTAAGGATAACGGCAGTCTAGAATTTCAAAAGAACCGATGCGATCGTCAAACTCTCCTCGGATCAGAGCAGCCAACGTATCTGCGGAAATCGATTTCAAATCTTCGTGGTGACCAACGGCCAACGGTAAGATGCACGGTTTACTAAAGTCGCCGGTGAGATCGGTGTCGGTGGTGCTACGATGAATGGCAGATTCGATGAGCGCGTGAGATTCGGTTTCAATCGCAATTTCGCTATCGTTGTAAGTTTTCGTAGTTTCCATCGTCGTCGTAGTCGTCGTAGTCGTCGTAGTCGTCGTCGGCACCGGCATCGTCGTCGTAGTCGTCGTCGGCACCGGCATCGTCGTCGTCGTCGTCGTCGTCGTCGTATCTGCGACTCCGAACGTCGCAGACGATTCGGACAAACTTCTTTGGAAAGGAATTCCAGCAAACGGCAAACTGGATGTCGTTGCGTCGATAGAACAGCGAGATATCGCGTCGAAAAAACTACTGCCAGATTTCCGGGACTTCTTGACTAGTTTCGGACTGTCGTCGATCGACGCGTCCGGTCGTTTGAACGTTTTCATGGATAGGAGCGTATCGACGTTGTCGTTGCTATCGGTGTTGCTATCGTGCGCGTCCCGGTGACAGATTCGTCGTCGATGGGAAACAGGCACCGTCGCCGTCGGTCCGATCGTTCTCGTGGTCGTCGACCGACGCGTCAACGGACTATCTTCGAAACCGGGTTTTGCAAGATCGAGCGTGGGACTCGCGTTCGGAGAACGGAACAGACAGGAGCGTACTTTCGACAACGACGAATTCTTGCGCGTACTTTCCTGTCTCTCGTTTTGAAGAAAAAGGGACCGCCTAAAATTGCCGGTACGATTCGTACGGGGGAACTCGGGTGTGCTCGGACTGTTGGTTGTGTCCATCTTGCTGGCGGACGAAACGTCGCAAAGCGGTCCGAGCGGTCCGAGCGGGCCGGGCGACATCGTGCCGACGATATCGCCGGAGAGGAGCGTCGAAATTCCGTTCGGCAGGCGATGCTGAGTTACTCGAGACACCTCTAAACGTTCGACGTCGATAAGATCGTTGAAATCGTCGTCCATGCTATCGTAACCGGATGAAATGGTACGAAAGAGGGACGGTCGCATCGCGCGGACTTGTTGCGGCGACGATCGTATCGGCGATTCTATCGGACTGCGACATTCGATCGACGTTCGTCGCGGAGCAACGGCCATCGGTTCCAAAAATCGAAACACCTCTCGCGGCTTGTCCTCTTTCTCCGGATAGCTCGCATCGTAGCCGCTATCCTGACTATTGGGATCGCAATCTTCGAGCGGAAATCGGCACTTTTTACCTCCTAGCGGCATCTGCAACAACGACGAGAAACACGCAGAGTTAGAGTTAGAGTTAGAGTTAGAGTTAGAGTTAGAGTTAGAGAGAGAGAGAGAGAGAGAGAGAGAGAGAGAGAGAGACCGTGTTCGGTTCTCTGCTCGCGAGCAACCAATTCGAAATGCTTACCTTTTGTGGGCTGATCCCGCGTGGACTGCGGCCGATATTGCTGTTCTCTTTCTCGACAGATGGCGAGACCGGTTCCGGACTGAGGAAGCGTCGCGACGCCATACCGAGAAGTCGACGCCCCCTTGGTCTAGACTTTATCGGGTTCTCGGGGGTACTCTTGAACTTGAAGGCATCTTCGAAGAGCCTGTAAAATCATGGAAACGTATCGTTTTATATGCGCACAACTACAGAGACAACGATAAAGTCAGATATAGAGAGATAGAACGGCAAGAGACACGGGAAGGAAGGTCGCGGTACAGGCGGGTGTACAGACTCGAACGAACCTAACCTAAACTTTCGTTTCGTAGAGCGGTAAAAGCGCGTTCCTCCGCGCAGCGACTAATCCCATCGGGACCGGAAGAATATATCGTACGTTAACGACGCGACGCGTTCCGTTTCGGTCTCGGGCTCCTATACCTATTCGCAACACCTACTTTGTGTCTTGGTCAGCACTTTTCGAATTACGTTAAAAAACACCAATCTCGATCTCGTGCAAAGACGGTCGTATCGAATGGTTCGTTCGCGTCAACGAACGTGCGATCGCGCGCGCGCGCGCCCACGCACACACACGCGCGGTCCATCATTTTTACGTAAAAATTTACATCTCGTGGCCGCCCGTTTCTACTCGTCGAACAACAAACCCTCGCGCGGGCGATCGTTTGGTACAGTCGTTTCTTTGCCGTTCGAGCGAAACACGAGGCAGCAGCGACACTAGCGCGCGCGTGTCGCGCCAACGCGTTCGCGATCGTTTGGCGCGCGAACACGGTAAACATTTCCCCGGCGAGGACACATAACCACGAGCGAACCAAAGAAACGCGACATCTCGATCTCGCTCAAACGATTTTGCACAAACACGTTCGCGAAATCGAAATGAACGTTTGCAAAACTGCTCGACTCGTTTCTCTCTTTTTCGCTTTTTCGCTTTTTTCCTTTTCCGCGCGAAATGAAACGGCACAACACGGCACGATCCGATTCGATTCAATTTGGACACCAACACATCCTTTCGAATACACGACACGTCTCTCGGTAAGAAAGAAAAGACGACGACGACGACGACGACGACGACGACGACGACGACGATGATTCCTATGTACCTTGTACATTGACACACTTCGCAGGATTCGTTGACAGCTTCCCAAAACATATCAGCGAAACGGTGATCAGGACGGGGAGGGGGCCGTTCGACGAAACGTCGATCGCAACGAACAAACGAGAGAGAAAAGAATTTTGTCGGCAAACGCGCAAACAGATTCGACGGAAGAACGTGGTTCTGGTTGTCGACAACACCGCCCCGCGATCGGGCGTCCGTCGGCACGCGTCCGACCAACCAACGAACAGAGTCGGCGCACCGATAACCAGCAACACTCGTCAAGACCAACCGACCGACTGATCGATCCGGCGGGAACTTGTGTCTTTATAAGCAACGGCTGTTGTCGGTGGGGGAAAGGGCCGACCAATCGGCAACTGGGAAAGGGCCCGCCTAAATCTTCTCAGGGCATGCAGGGGAACGGAACGCGGAATCCTGTGTTTAGGGTGACCGCTATGGGGGGCCCTCTTTCTGCCTCTTTGCCGCCGTTTTTCGTTATGTTCGTTATGATCGTTCGTACGTTGGTTGGATCTTTCGTTGGTTCGTTGGCTCGTCCGTACGTTCGTTCGTTGGTTCGTTGGTTCGTTGGTTCGTTGGTTCGTTCGTTCGTTGGTTCGACGCGTACGTTAGAGAACGTGCAATAGAAAGAGCGTGTACGGTGGATATCGTACGCCCACCTGTACGTGTACAGCAACAATCTGAATGGCGTTACCACCAACGGTCCGTTTCAAACGCGTTACCCGTTCTTTCATCGATTCTACGCGTTTCGTTGGTCGTTATCGTTGTACCGTTGTCGCGCTTCGATTTCTCCGTGAGCCAGCAAATTCCGCTAAAAAATGATATCGGAACGTGCTCGTATCGCGCGTGCAGGATTTAGGAGACGAGACCCCCCTTTTCCTTGTCCTCCCTACATCCACGTTGCCGCCCAACCGTCTATCTCGCTCGCATTCGTTTTCGGTCATTCACTGACTATGGGGCTTCTCGATTTCGATAGCAGAACGGAAAAGGTTGCCGACCGTAGGAGTTGCTCGCATTGAAAGGGCCTGTCGTCGTTTCTCTCGTTCGTTCGGTAGGTCCTAGTCTCGTCTCGTTCTATCCCGCCCGCCCCGACCCGTCTAGTCTGGTCTCGTCCCGTCCCGTCCCGTCCCGGCCCGTCGGTTGATGCACCGACTACTCCGTCGGATGCATTTCTCTACAGGTACGACTCCGGTCCGTTTTTTCATTCTACCGATCACAATGCTTCACCTGATCTCCGATACCACCCTCGCATTCTTCGGAGATTTTCACACGGCAGGTACCCGCTCGTCGTTCCGAACGTGTAAACGCAAGGCGAGTTCAGGGTTTGTCGTTCCAACGAGAAGAATGCGGAAAGAGAACAAACGTTTGCCCGTATGTCGACGAGATACATGCTTCGCGTCGCCGACGGTAACCGCGTTTGTCGTTTTATTATTTTCTCTTCTTTTTCATCCATACGCGTTCTCATTTGGTGCCGCCTAAAAAAATCGACCATTTCGATTCACGTCGGTGCAAGCATTTACTTTCGATCGTTACCTCGGGCCGTTGTTCGGACAACAAATTTATTTCTCAGTTTATCGGTTGCAAACTATGCGACAAAAGATCCGTTGAAACGTACGCGTTTGCTCGACGAAGCCAACGAAACCATCCGCGGTACTGGAACGTTCACGGTATTGCAAAAAGATGACAGGCAGACGGGGCGAGAGAGGGAGAGGGAAAGCGTCGAGGGTGGCAGTGGTGGTGGTGGTGGTGGTGGCGGCGCCGACGACGGTGACGGTGGTTGACCGGAGGAACGAATATCGCAGAGTACAACGCAAGATCCACCGGGTCATTTTCCAGCAGTATCGACTGCAAAGATTATTCGCTATGGGGAATCGAACGTGTGCGCGCGGTACCATGGGGGTAGCTCAGCTGCTTTCTGCCACTGCCATGTATATCGGGGGGTATACGAGACCCCTCGTCCGCAGCTGCCATATCGCGCACCTTCCGCGTCGGAACACGTAACACCGCCTTCCAAAATACACTTCCGAAACACGTCCGATTCGAACGCGATCCGATAGTCTCTACGGATCTACTGGTTTCTCGGTTTCTCCGTTTCTCCGTTTGTCCGTTTGTCCGTTTGTCCGTTTCTCGTTTCGAAGCATCGTCTCCGGTTGGGTGGGGTCGTCGACTCCAACGCGAACAACGAATTTGCCTTTGATCCACGATTACGATTCGATTTGGAGAAGCGAAAAGCATGGTCGAAAGAACGAGAGAACGACTGGCCCGTCTTACGAGAAACGAGTATATAGGTACCTACAAGGTTCGAACGTACAACGGATTGGAAGGGGACACGAAATCGAGCGAACGCCCGTGTCCCTACGACTCTGATTTTTCTATAAGAACGAGTGCAGATGGTCGTATCCATTGTGATGGTTGGCACGTGCCAACTATGGGTACCCCGATGGTGCACCGCTAAGTGCATACACGCATACGCGTATGCTCGCGCACACTGCCAACGAACCTGAATATACATATACATATACATATACGTATATATTATATCCACGCGCGCATCACAGACAAACTTGTTTGCGTGCGTGTGGCACGCATAGGCGTCACGGTGCGGCGCAATGTGTTCTATCGATACCGGTAAGCAGTACAGAAACACATTTACGTAACATACCTGTTGGAAGGTTCTCAAACCTCGGAACCGCTAGCATATTCTACGGAAATTATCCGTTACTCGAACACTCGACGAAGACTTTCCATACGATACGATACGATACGATACGATACGATACAAGCACATACGTTTTACGCGGTACGCGTTCGCGTTGGCAAAGCGCCGGTTATAGCCGCTAAACATGTTCGTGAACGCGAACCGTGCAAACTGTACAAACCGTTGCATCGTCGAAAGAGCATAGATCGCTGGGATATCGTCCGGAAGGCGTTGGCGGATCGATCGTAAATACGACGAGCGTATCGGAGCGACAACGTTTAACCGAGTCGAAAGAATCGGACGAAGAACCGCTGTGGATGATGACCCCGTAACCGTAAAGTCTGGTAGTTGGTAGCGAGCAAGACAGCTTTGCAGCTTCGATCTCCTAAACGGGATCGTCATCTGTTCGTTGGAGATCTAGAAGGGCGCGTACGAAACAGCTTGTTCGTTCTCGCTATTCTTACGATACGAGCAGCCGTCGCCGTCGCCGTCGCGGTCGCGGTCGCAGTCGCAGTAGCAGGCAGGCGCGCAGATGCATCCTACGGGAGATGAAAATTTGCAATACGGCGGGAAGAAATCGAAAGAATGGAGAGAAGGAGCATAAAATTTGTTGGAACCCCTCGCCGACGGTTGGCGAAAGTCCCCTCCTCTCGACGGATAGACGAAAACGAAGGGAAGTCGGGAAAAGGAAAGAAACGTAATTACGACCGCTCTGGGAAGAGAACGAATCGACGTCGAATTTCAAAGAAAAGTGCAAACGAAAGAGCAATACGCGATAACGCGATAACGCGATAACGCGAAATGGAAGATTGTACCGTATTCGACGGGGAACTGTCGAGACAACGAGACACGGTTCGCGAAACGGTTGCACGCGTACGCGTCGTCGACGATCGTTGACATCGTTCGACTCGAACCTTGCCACGAACCAACGTTAGTACGGAGTTATAGTGGAGCGGCGAGGAGAGCGATGCGGTGCATGTTTTGTTTCTATGTGCACCGCTCTTCTAGTCACCGCTCCACTATATACAGTTGCATTTGATTACATTGCTTTGATTTTGCCGCAATGTTTACCTCGCTGTTATCCTCGATCTTCACCGCTCCACTATAACCGTACCCTAACGAGAAGAATCGGTTCGAAAGAAAACGAGCGCTGGGTGCAACGGGTAACAACGGAAAGACGTTGAAACGATCGGGTTCCTATTCCGCGTGTACTAGAACGACGACGACGACGACGACGACGACGACGACGACGACGACGACGACGACGACGACGACGACGACGACCAATGTTCCAGTGTCTCTCGGTATACTAGAAACAATAGGTTTAAAGAATCGGCGAGACCGTGGAACGAGGTTGCACGAAAGAAAGGCAAAGGTAATATGGTTTACGGGTAAACGAAAGCAGAGATAGCGTCGAAGGTAAAGGTAGAGAGGAGAGGTACGGCGCGCGGTTGTCTCTCGATTTACCTTCGGCCGCCGCCTTGTATTCTCTCGCGCGACCGTTCGGCCGCATCTGACAATAGGAAAAGGTATTCCTTCGGATTTTTGTGCGAATCTACAAAAGGCAACGGCCCCGGGTGGGCTCCCGGATATTAGGCGTCGCTCACCTGTTAAATGGTGCAAAATTCCGACACCCTACCGATCGTACCTACGAATCGATGCCGCTCTTAGAAAGCTATTTAGCCTCGCCTTTTCATCGTTCGACCACCACGGTCGTTACGAATACCATTTTATTGTCAACATCGGCAACCGTAATAAAGGGGATGATTACCGTCCACCGTGGTGCTACGATTATCGCGGGGAGCACGCGCAATTATTCCTCGGACGCTTTTCGAGTCCTCCTCGAAACCCTCGAAACCCTCGAAACCCTCGAATCGTCGACCGTATTGTCTCGTTCGTTTCACGGTGTCGTCGCGTTAGTCGCGTTACTCGCGTTACTCGCGTTACTCGCGTTACTCGCGTTAAACCGTACAACGACGAGATTATACGGAAATCCGACGGGAAAACCACCGGTAAATCGCCGGTAACGAATCCAATTCTTTCCCGTCGAATCCGTAACCTTTGCATTTCGACGGAAGTCGACCGCGAACGAGAACGGGAACGACAAAGGGAAAGAGAACGCGAACGCGAACGCGAACGCGAACTAGATCTCGATCTCGTTGCGTTGCAGTTTACTCGAGAAAGTTTGTCGCGACGAGAGCGAGATCGAAAACCGAAATCGATCGAGTTGCGGATAAGCGAACGGATCTCGCCAGCGTTCGCGGTGGTTCGAGATCGCGGACGGAACGGTTGTTTCGTACAACCGTTTTTCTGGGAATGGCACTGTTACGGTGGCTGCGAAGCGGTTCAACCTTGGGTCGCGGTCGGGTCTTATCGACGTTCGACCGCAACCAAAATATATATATATATATATACATCATAACGATATCTTGCCGTTTCTTTCCTCGTTTTCTCATTTCTCCTCTCGCTCCGACATTATCTTTATCGCTACATCTTTCCCTCTCCGCTGTCTTTGTCTCTCGCTTCTCGTTTATCTTCATTCGCGTTATCAGGTATCTTGTCGGTGCGAAGCTAGTTGCCTGAACACGCAGGATGGAGATCAGGAAGGAGGGAGGAGAGAGAGAGAGAGAGAGAAAGAAGAAAGAAACCGCAAACATCGCGGATCGCGTTTAAACCGTCTTTGGATCGTTGGAATCGTCGGGATCGTCGCGAATCGTAGAACGCGAAACAATAACGGACCGAAAATATCGCGCGAGCTGGTCGAGGTTTCGTACGCTGCGCCGGATCGAACGACAAGGTTGGTTCGCTGGCCTATCCATCGATTATTCGCATACGAGTAAACAAGGAGCAACAGCTGTGCCCCTATAGCGTATCGCGACAGCGAACGTTAGACAATACGGTACACGATGCCCACATAGGGGAAACCGGAGGCGTTGCACGGGGGTGTGCGTACAGCTCGCTCGCCTTCCACATCGAGTAAAATCGAGTGGGCTCGATTTCGTGCCCGCTTTCGTCGTCGTCGTCGTCGTCGTCGTCGTCCTCCGGTCAGGAGCGAATTCTAATTCAACGTCACCGCTACTCTTTTCCATCTTACAAATTTCTACTAGACTTCGTTCGTCGTTGTTCAATGTCGGCGCAACGTCGATACGGTATCGCGGTAACGTTGACGCGAATCTCGTCGAACGATCCTTTCGCGACAAAAAGAAAACGGTCCACCGACTATGAAATTCGAAAAAGAACGGCGACGGAAAGGAGCAGGACGATCCCGTACGATACGTGGACGGTCAAAGCGCCGCCGGTCATTTTCTTTCCGTCCCGGGCAGGAACGCTGTCCGTTCCCAGGCCGGAGTCTCCTCTCAGTCCACCCGATGAGGAATTTAAATCTCAACGGTCGGTCGTGGTCTTTCATAGTGGGGAGAGGCGACACCGAGGTTCGCGACGGTGCACGGCAATGAAACGGAGAGGAGCGAAGGGTGGACGGGTAAGGAAGGGGGCAGGAAGGAAAGAGCAACCACCGGTGAAACGTTGCTCTGCCTCTTTTCGGTCTCGGTCTCGATCTCGATCACGGTCTCGGTCTCGGTCTCGGTCTCGATCTTGGACTGGTTGCACCAACGACCGTTGCTCCGACCGAAGCACACCGACGCATTCGTGACTCCGAGGAAAAGGAGATCCGCCGTTCGACGCGCTACACCGATGCGTATCGAGCGAGATCCGTGCGATCGGGATACGAGCCATCGACGGAAGGTTAAACTGTTAACGGTTCGCGATAAACGCGACAGAGAACGAAACGAAACGAAACGAAACGAAACGAAAAATAACAGCTTGCTTGCAAATCCAAAGCTGACGCGAGGACGATCGAGCGTTTAAACCGCGAAAAACACAGATCCTTAGGAGAATCTGCGAAACAACTCCGACGGAAACCTCTGTCCGGGAGAATTTTCCGCTCGAATACGATCGAAAAGGAAAACGATCGTACGCGTTGCGACAACGTACGGAGGGAAAAGGAAAGAAACGACCACCGATAGCGGTATTCCACTGGCTCTGTATAGACCGAGTCCGCAGCTTCGACTGGCTGCTCGTTTAAATTTTACGGTTAACACTCGCGTAGTAACGCAACGGCAACGGCAACGTCTATGGCTTTCGGTCGCGCCCACCATGCAACTGGTAACCGCCGCGACGTTGTCTTTCACGACGTGGTCTTCTTCTTCTTTTTTCTTCTTTTTCTTCTTTTTCTTTCATTTTCTTCATTTTCTTCATTTTCTTCTTTTTCTTCTTCTTCTTCTTCACCTCTTTGCACCGAAACGGCAATTTTCGAAGCGGGCTTTCTTTTCGCGTTTCCTTCTATGTTTCTCGACATCCGCCGCGGCGGCAAGCGAAACTTGGCGCGAGTTCGAGGTTGCCGGAGGCGCTTACCGCCCGTATTTCCATCTTTTCCCACAAAAGATTCCATCCATCCGTCCGTGCCGGTTGAACGTCGCGAAAGCTTATTACCCTATTCGTCGATGTTTCTGGTATTTCACCTTCGACTTTCGATTCGTCGATCGTTTCTCTAGAATCTAGTCTAGTCCTCTACTCTGGTTCTCTAGTCTGACGAAAAAAAACCGTCCCCGGTTGACGGTTCCTGCCGATACCCCGTCGAGTCTAGCCTATCCCTACGACCGGTCTACAACTCCGACGATGCGAAAAACGAAAGAAGGGAAAAGAAAAGAAAATCGTGTCAACCGTTTGAAACGTGTTAAACGTCTTAAGCGTGCGACGCCGCGTCGGCGTATCGAACGACGCGGCGATAAGTTTCTCGCATCGTTTCGTTTCGTTTCGTTTCGTTTCATTTCGTTTCCAAGGTTAAATCGACGATCGTGGAAGGAAAGGGGAAATCGTGAGAATCGAAGGTGGCTTTCGCAATACTTTCGAATGCTCCTGTTAACGCGCTGCGCGAAGCTGTCACCGAATCCTGCCTCCAATTGCAACGCAGTCGCGTCGCTCCGCTATACGCGAGAAAAAAGTCGCATCGTCGTTGAAAAATGGCTCGATTCGAACGAAATGCAAAGGGTGTTTGCGTACTAGTAGTAATAGTAGTAGTAGTAGTAGTAGTAGTAGTGGTAGCAACAGCAGCAACAACAACAACAACAACAACAACAACAACAACAACAACAACGACGACGACGATAGTAACAATATTGGAGAGACCAAGAAGAGAGTGTAAAGGAAGAGGGGGAGGAGAGAAAGAGAAAAAGAAAGGGGAAAAGAAAGAGAGTCAGGGAACGAAAGAGAAAGAAGTTGGTTGAAAGGGCGTTGTTGCTGGGGGCACGAATCCGCCGTTAAGAGTCGAGTTAAAGCGCTTTAAAAGAGTAACGGAGAAACGGAGAGAACCGAGATACCGAAAGAATAGAGAGGGAACAAGGCGAAGAAGGGAGGGAACAGCGGGAACGGAGGAAGACGGGGGATCGGAGAGAATGTCGGTAGGTGGGGTAACCGTGATAGGAACGAGACGAGACGAAACGAAACGAAACGAAACGAACCACGAGAGAGCAGAGTAACGTATGGTGGAATAGAATAGGCTAAATGGAGAAAAGGAAAGAGACAACAACAACAAAGTGGGAACAAGAGAGAAAGTCGAAAAACCGAAACGGGAGGAAAGAGAGAGAAAAAAGACGAAGAGGAAGAAGCAAAGATGAAACGGACGAGGTGACGGGACGACGGGGAGACAAGTGTGGGTAGACACGCAGGCATGCAGACAAACGGCCGCGTAACCGGCCGGGCTTGGCTCGGCTCGGCTCGGCTCGGCTCTGCTTGGTTTCCTTTGGTTTGCTTCGGTTCGGTTCGGTTCGGTTTGGCGCGCAACCGACGGACCGCGGCAGCGCGGCGTGTGGCGGGTGGACGTGGATGTTGATGTGGAAGAAAGAGGAAGTTGCGCAACGGTTAACCGTCGTTCGACCGTCACGCGATATCGCATCCCGAAGCTTCCGAAAACGTAGGCTCGATTTGTCGCGAACCTCGCGCGATCGAAAAACGGAAGTCGATCGCAAACGCGAAATACGCCAATGTCCGAGCAAAGAGCTCGAGTTCGCGACCACCGGCGGACTTCCTGGCACGTACAAAGCGTACAGCATAAAGGTGTCGAACGATGGGAAGATTGCAATAAAATTCATCCGTCGAAACGAGGCGGTTCGACGAGGCGTGCATCCACCCTCTTTCTTTCTCGGATTTAGGCCCACTCGTTGGTCGACGACGCGCAAGTACCTGTGTCGGGGCGAACCGAAAGAACACGAATAGGAATATCCCCTGCTACCTGTTCCAAGGAGCAGTGCGCGGGTGGTAGCTGGGCTTCTTTGATCTCGACTCACAAAGAAGGACACCCGCTACCGCGTACCTTGTACGCTGCATCGCGACACATCCGTTCTTTGCTTTCCACTTTTTCCCGCGACCTCCCTCCCAGCCAAATTCGTCGCGTGGTTCTTCGCGTCGACGATCTTCTTACGGACGTAGTCGCCTACGAATTACGTTGTTACCGTCGGTGAGAAAGAACTCGTAAGAATCGGGGAACGGATAAACGTCGAGAAACAAGGAAACGAAACAAAAGCGAGTGAGAATGTGTGCGAGAAAGAGAGAGAGAGAGAGAGAGAGAGAGAAAGAGAAAAAGCAACCCTGTTCGCCAACCAACTTTCCGAACCGACGAGCAATGATTTATACCCGAACCGGAAACAAGCCCGTTTCTCGTTACATTCCGCTCCATTGTTTCTTTTCGCGTTTGGCACGACTCTTGGTCGGGTCGGTCCACGCCATTTCACGCACATGTTCTCGCTACACAGGATCCTCGCAGACAAGAGTTTCTAAGAACTGGAAGACCTGTTGCCGCTTTCCCAAGGGATGTTCGTTTCGTCGTACTCCCACGGGCGAAAAAGAGCGGACAAAGAAACGCGAAGAACGATCCAACGGTTCATGGAATATGATTTCGATGGTTTTTTCGTCGACATCGCGACACGAACGAGAAATGCTATCGGGCTCGTTGTATCTTCGATTTAAAAAAACCGTTCGAAACCGTTTGAAACCGTATCGCAAACTCAACGTCTGGATTTCCCTCCAAAACCGGTCAGCTGATGGTATTTGTTCGACCAGCTGAAGGGACGAGGGAGGTCGAGAGAAAGAAAGAGAGAGATAGAGAGAGATGGAGTAAGAGAGACGAGCGAGAGAAAGAGTCTGGAGGGGGTGAGAGGGGACGAGAAGGATCGGGAGCGACGCGAGGAGACGGGAGAAGACAGACTGGAATGGTATGAGATTCGGTGCTTGCCATGCTATACGATGCGTTGCGATGCGATACTTTGCCGTGCCCTGCGATAGAACGAGACGGAAGGGCCAAACAGGCGAGGAAGGGATAGGATGGGCCGGGGGGCCGCGGGGGGGGCAGAGAAGGGATGGAATGGAATGGTGCGGTGCAACCGCCAGGGGTAAGCAGTTTCAGCCATTTTTAAATCCCTCGTAGCCGCCGATTTAAAAGACCAAGGTTGGTTTCTGCTACGCGGCGACCTAGTCTCTCCCCCCCGCCCCGGAATCCCCTCTACCAGCCACTGTGGAGACGTCTCGGCGACAGCCGTCATCGTCGGCACGTTGTTCTTTCGTTCTTTCGTTCTTTCGTTCTTTCGTTCTTTCGTTCTTTCGTTCTTTC
>CM052098.1:0-89840 GCA_028453745.1 Agapostemon virescens | reverse complement strand
ATTCGTTCGTTCGTTCGTTCGTTCGTTCGTTCGTTTCGTCGCACCGCATCCCACGGCCTTGCACCCGTAGCTTTTTCCCGCGCTTCTTTCCTCGCGTACGCACGCGCGCACGCATACACGCGTATAACACGCTCACCCATTATTTCGAGGATGCGTCTCGATGCTTGTTTCGCGGGAACCGTGGTTTTACACGTACACTCGTAATTTCCATCGACTTACGACTTTGGACGGTAGAAGTATGCAAGGAATCCATGATCCGCGGAATCGCAACGCTACCGATTACGATTGCAAGTAGTCGGCAAGAATAGAACGTAATGGTTTCATAGGCATCTACGCAGGTTTCTTTGTTCGTCGATTAGGTCTATTAGGATTTCGGGTAAGCGTACAAGTCTATTGTTACGATCACGACGCACAGGTACTACGCGAAGCGGTCAAGATGTTCCCACACCCACCTGTGAATTCGGTCGGACGACGAACCGATCGAGATCGAATACGTTGCAAAGCGTGCGATCGATCCGTTTCCAATGATTCCCTACGGATCTCGATCGATCGTAATTTCGAGAAAAGTAACATTTCGATTACGATCGATTACGAAAGAATTGTGAAATATGAAATGTGAAATGTGAAATGTGAAATGCAAAACACGAAACACGAAACACGAAACACGAAACGCGAAACGAGAAGGAAGAAAGGAGAAAAATGCGGATACGTCGGTCGATACGATCAGCTGAGAAATATTTTCTAAGTGGCAGTCGATCTGTTGGTCGACCGGTTATCTCGGCGTGGGGTATATTGGCGGGAAATCTCCTCCAATGAAAGTTGCGGGTTCTTCGACGCACCTCCTTCTCCTTCTTCTCCTTCCTTTTGCTTCCTCCTCCCTCCCTCGGCCCACCGAACACCATCGGTTCTCTCTTTCCCTCTGTTTTTACCTCCTTCTTCTTTCTCGCGCGTCTCTCTCTCGGAACCTTCCGAGCTGGTTTTCTTAGAAGGAACTCAAAGCATTTGCATTTACCAACGAGACCACCGCATAGATCCTCGACCCGTATCGACGGCACGATCATTTTTACGAACCGTTTGAATTTTTGCCGCTTTTCCAAAACGAACAAATTCATTTTTCGAAAACGAAAAAATATATACATATATGTATACGGTGGCAAGGCCTCGTTCGATTTGAAAGATCGCATATAGACACGCGAGGATTTCCGTTCAAATCGTGATTCGTCGAGTATCGATGGAAGAGCGAGCGAGACGGACGATACCGTGAGATCGATCACGAAATAGGAAAATACGATGAATCGCTGACGCGTGCGTCGAGCCAGAAGGCCAGAGCGGGAAGAGGCTGTCTCCGTGCGGGAGCAAAATGGGCGTTCTCCTTCGCGAGAGAGCAAGAAAGAATGCGGCGAACTCGGTTGCCCTAATCGTTTTACTCGATTTTTTAACGGTCGTACCGAAAGATCAACGGAGGAAATAACAGACGGAGACGCGAGGCGCGAGGCGCGAGCACATCGACCGTTACGGTTGTAATTCGAACGAGAAAATAGAAATCGCGTCTACTCGGTACCTCGGTTGTACCGTTTTGTCGATCGACGTTCGTCTCTGCGATTTATCGCGTCCCTTTCGCGACCGCAGCTACGACAACGGTAACTCGTTGGCTATTTATCGATGGTAAACGATGCGATTCTTCGTTGGAAATTAGAGATGGCCTTCCCAGGATTCTCTCCCTTTATTTCGAGAGAATCATTTGATTTTCGATTCGTAAAATATATATATATATGGACTCGCGAAGAAAAGGAAAAGAATATAACGACGGTAGATAAGCTGATCGACGCGTAAACGTTGACGAAAAATAAAAAGTTTCACCGAGCATAACGAACGATCAATTTACTCACCACCGATTCGTTTCCTGCGATCCTCGGAACAGTCCACGTTCGGACAGACAGCGCGCAACCACGAAATCTGCAAGTTAATTTTAAACCATACGTTAATTTTTCGATAGCGATAAACGAATCTGTACTATCCTGCTTTGGTCGTCTCTTCAGAGTCGACCGGTCGACGCGACGCGCATACTCGAACGTACATTTAGCAAATACGCAATTTTATCGGGTGATGTAAAAATAAAATACAACGACAGTCGAACCGGAGCGTAGGCGGCCATACAGGCACAGGAATTTTCGCGTAATCGCGAACGTGTACGGATAACGAAGAGTATATGGGGATGGGGATGGGGATGGGGATGGGGATGGGTATGGGTGTGGGTGTGGGCACGGGTAAGGGTACGGGTACGGGTACGGGTATGGCTATGGCTATGTATGGATATGGTTATAGGTATTGGTATTGGTATGGGTATGGGTATGGGTATGGGTATGGGTACGGATACAGATACGCGTATCTGTACACGTGTATCCCATGTGCGCACAACATAACCCTCCGTATAGTTTGGGATATTATCGATCGGCTATTCGGTTACGCTTCGTTATGGAACCGCACGATTTCGTCGAATTTTCTAATTTCGAAGCGTTACGAATGTTACGAAAATTCTGTAAATTGCACGCAAATGTTGGTACAAAGGTTGCAAAGATAGCATCGCGGAAGGAAAAGACATGGTTACGGAGGGCGAGGGTCGGTACAGAACCGGAACGCTGTTCCTTCCTCGCAGTCGCGCGTTCATCGTGAAATACTTCCGCAGGAAGTTGACGCAGTCTCTGTGACGGACGTTGGGTCGATTTACCCGCGTTGCTGCTTCTCGAGCAGTATGGCGCGCGTTCGATCGCGCCGGCACCGTACGCGCGTAAAACAAGCATAGGTGCGAGTTTGGTGCCGGGCTATCCGTTGCCCCGTCGCACGGTCTCAATCGAGAACCGTCAACCTCACGAACGGAAACAACGAAGCAATCGTTTCTTCGCGAGTCGAACAACGACGACAACGACGACAACGACGACAACGACGACAACGACGCATCGAGAAACCGAAGCGAATCGACCAGTCCAAGCCGAACGAAGTTGTTGCCGTTGCCGTTGCAGCGACTGCGACTGCGACTGCGACTGCGACTGAAACCGTGACCGCGACCGTGACCGTAACCGTAACCATGCCCGTGGCGCGCGTTCGAACGGCTCGAATAAAAAAAAACTCACTGGTTAAATATATACCGCGAGGGGGGTGTGCACGGGGTGCGAGGGAGAAGGGTGCGCGACCACGAGGGAGTCGATCCAAGTCGAGTACAGCGACTCGCGCGAGCATCGACTCGAGAATCGCTACCCTCCGGAATCTATTTTCGACGTGAAAATCTGTTCCATAAATACAAGTAGAAACGGCCGTCGCGGTCGCGTTTAAACGGTCTTGGGCGAACCGTGCACGAATAAAATTAGAAACGATATTTGGTGCGAGGGCGGGTGAGGGCGGACGCGGCCCCACCCTCGTCCGCGCGAACCGGTACGGAAAGTTACGTTACGTTGCTCGTTGCATCTCGTTCGATGGTATTTACGAAACGTTCGACCCTCGTAAGAGTTCGAAGGCCAGCGTATGAAGAAAAGTTTACGATTCGACGGTATCCGAGTCAAGGTGAAACTTGTAAAACGGTAGAAATGCCGCATTCACAAATCAAAAATCAAAACTCAAAAATCAGAAATCAGAAATCAGAAATCAGAAATCGAAAATCGAAAATCGAAAGTCGAGATACGAAAATCCTACGACAATGTAGAATGGCACGAGCCAAGAGGGTTGTGTCGGGGTTACGGTACGCTTAGCTGGTAGGGGGTACCCTAAACGTTGTACGTATATAGTACATCCAGGTTCCACGACGCGGCGAGTATGCTCGCAGGCACGGGGATGGCGAGCGTTCGGCTATACCGTGCCAGGTGGCGAATGTCGCTCCATGTGTGCTCATATGTCTGCCCCCTGAGCCCTTACCTTCCCTCACAGGGGTGAACCGACCCCTCGAAATACCAGAAACCCCAGAGACACCGGCAGCGCGACGTTAGCGCCTCGTCGTTTCCGTAAGTTTGTGCGCGCGCGCAAGTCCGCGGCCGTCCAATTACTCCCGTTCGTAACGCGGCTATCTCGAACCGACATCCGAGTCGATTCCTGCTTTCGTCTTCCTCTTTCGACCTTTTCCTCCATAGAAATCGTCTCGATTCGAGTAGAGTAACAACAAATTTCCGCGACACGCGATAATTGGATCGCACGATTACATCCCTCTCTGCCCCCGTTGCCTTTTGACCGTTCGCGTCGTATTCTACGGGAAAGGAAGGTGGTGGTATCGATCGAGAGCAGAGCCGAACCGACGCGACGAGTACCCGCGACGTTCGAGTCTCTTTCATTCTTTCGACGATCGATAGAGTTTGTTTCGACCGTTCTCGAAAGGACGTCTGCCCACGACCGTTTCGAGCTTGCTCTCTCTCTCTCTCTCTCTCTCTCTCTCTTCCCCGTTCGCTCGCGCTTTCACCGTTCTTTCGTTCTTCCATTCTTCGTAGATATATCGGCGAGTAAACGAGGAAAATCGTTGAATGTACGGAGCGCGTTACCCCGGACAGCGACGGTCCGATCAAATTTACGGACCGTGAAGCGTAAGAACGAAGAAACCGCGCCCGAGACCGCATCTGCGGTATACTTGTTGTTCGTGGCACAGGTGCAACTTACCCCACCGTGACCGATCACCGTCGACCAACGCTGGTCGTTTCGCTTTCGAGCGCGCGCCGATCGTCGCGAAATACTTCTTCCACCGCTCGTACAGTTATCATCCGTTCGACCATCGACTACCCTCTGCTGTACGGCTTGTCCGCTGCATCGACCGCTCCCCGCTCTTCGGGGTTTCCCTTTCGCGTGTAACGTATTAATGCGTTTACGTTTTTTCTTCTCTTCGCTCGTCGGTAAACTCGACAAAAAAATTGAAACAGGGGTAACGCGGCCAGCGGTAGCTTTAAACGTACGACGAAACGAACGACGCGAACGACGCGCACCGACACACGGCATCTACCATTCGTTTCTTCGATTGCTCGCATCTCCGAGCATAGAATATATCTGCCAAGAGCCAAGAAAGAAAAAAACCCAACAAACATGACAAAAAGGCGGGAATGTTCCTCCGTGTACAGTTTTCCATCGAAACGGTGTACCTTTTCTCCGAGAACGCGCGAAAGCGTGGAAAACGATAAGAGGAACCAACTACCGATTAAACAAAGCGCACCGTTCAGCGAGACACACAGCTGCTAACTAGATGCAACGACACGATGCGCCCTCGTATCGCGAGGCCGCGATAAAAGTCTGATAATGAGCGCAAAGTCGGTACATTCTGGGAATCGACTTGTCTTCGTTACAACGATGGTCGATGCAAAACGGTCGATCGAAAAACTACAAAACGTTATCCTGTTATCCCGATACCCCCTCGTATTCAACCTATTCGAAGAATAGGAATACGAAACACGGAATATGTAAAAGAACGGTGATCGGTCGAGTCGATGGAAAGCGTTCGTTCGAGTGCTCTCTCTTTTTTCTCTCTTTTAATTTTCCAACCGTTGGCTCGGGCGCGGGCCTCTCCCCGAATTTCGTATGCTCTGGCTGCGCTACGGCTAAACTAGGGGTGGCGAGCGGCGAATCGGCGAATCGGCGAATCGGCGAATCGGCGCACGCGTCCAACCAATTCTTCGAACAACCGATATCGAATCGATCGTGTCGACTACCGTTTGTCCGTTACCGTTCCAACACCGTCGCTTCCGTATCGGTTGTTTCTTCTACAAAAATGATTCGCCTCGACGAAAAAGAGATCGATCACCGTCGTTTCTGTCTGCAGCAGTTAAAGGTTAGCGAACGGGTCGCATATTTAATCAAAGCCTTTTCAAATCGAGTTGCGAGACCTGCCTTACCGGCCTTGCAAGAAATGTTAATAAACCGAAACCTTCGGCAGACCCCCAGAGATCCCCGAGACTCGACGAACCCTCGAGACCTCCAAGACCCCCGTGAACCGTATACCGTGATCGTGAAACCCTTCGTCGACCTTTTTTGCGCTGTCTCTTTTCCTTCTTTCTTTCTTTCTTTCTTTCCTTCCTTCTGTTCTGTTCTGTTCCCTTATCCGCCTTAGAATTCGGTTATCGCTGATTTTTTCATACATTTTTCGCAAAGACACTTTGCATTATCCATTATTTTGGAAAATTCCGGCCTTTCCACGCATTACACACCGTCGAGTTTTCGCATATAAAAATTCCAACAACCGTCTAGAACGGATCGTACGATAGATTTGAAGGCTCGCGCTACAACGATTACAACCCGTTTCGATGCTTACCTTCGTTGGTGTATCGGCTCTGTTCCGTTTCGTTCTTACACGTTTGCGAACAATAGTGCGTCGAAAGCGTCGACTTTGACAGTCCGCGAACAATGTCGGTAATCGGCGATGACACAGCTCCTTTTTCATACTTTCTCGGCGAACTCTCATCCATATTGGAGATACGCGATGACATTGTATCCGGCTGAAAAACAGACTCGTTACATTTCATTGGAATGCGCGCGTGCTTGGATACGCTGTACAATATTTCGAATATCGATTCGTATGAAAATCTGATAGCTTGCAGACTATGATCCGTTTCTTTCTGTGCCTGTGTCTATGTCTCTATGTCTTTTTATTAAAGCGAACCTTCGAGACACAAGAAAGCGACAAGGGGATAAAGGGGATAAAGCAATAAAATCCCAACAGCACGAGAAACAAAGAAAATAAAGAACAGTCTACAGTCTGTAGTCTGAAGTTCTGTATCGTCTGTGCGACCAGCATATTTCGATAAACGAAAGTTTAAGTAAACGGTTGCATTTACGATACAGAAAAACACGTATGCGCAATCGGTTCATAGTTGTCAACGATAACGAACGAATCGCATACAGAAATCTACGACCGATCCGTTTGTTTAGAAATAATCGACGCTTTCGTTCGGAAAGTCGTATCTGCTACGAGTTGTTTATGAAAACTGACAACAAGCGCGCGCAAACTAGCCGGTTCGTCCTACCGTTTTCAAACCTTTTCCGATGCAACGTTTCGATCGTTTCTATCCGATGCGATCGCGCGATGCGTCTTCAGCGCTGATCATGCGTGCGCAATCTTTGTAACCTCCGCAACAACGATGCATATTCTTTTATCGAGTAACGATACATACTACTGACTCGACATACAAGAACACTATGTACCTGGACTTCAACAAGGTCGATATCGTGTTTCTATTTTGCGATACTTTCGAGTCGTTGTGAAACAGGAATGAAAATATCCTCCGGTATGTCACGCGAACCTATACGAAACAGCTCGCGATACGCTTTGAAAATCATTCTCAAAAATTGCGCGTCAAACTGTACTTTATACGTACGACGATACCCCTCCCTAACTTTGTCCATCGTCTATCTTTTATCATTTATCGTTTATCGTTCGTTTCTATTTGCGAAAAATGCGGTAAATATCAAAGGTGGTTTCATTTTTTCCAATATTATACACCACGTGCATTTAGAAAAACAAAATTGCCGATCCAACGCATGTACATACGCGTGTGACACGATCGAATCGAAATTATTGAAATTGATCACTTACCTTTCGTTCAACGGTCTTCGAGTACCTTATTCTCGAAGAAACACTGTTACTACGACGATGGTACAGGGTATTCACGGTATACACGATGGTTCTATCGGTAGTACTCCGAGCGGGTCGTTTTCGATATATTCGACGCATTCAACATGACAAAATCGCGTGTCGGAAACTCAAAGGTACTCGTCTCGTTTTTGCAGTTGTACGAATACGGAACGACCTTAACAGCCCGCGTAAAGCATTGTATTGGCATATACAACGCCACCTACGAAAATACTAAAGCGAACGACCAACGAATAAAAACAAATGAAAGAAAACATACGACGAATATGTAACATGTATCGTTCACGATTGGTCCGTTGTTGCGTATCGGTGTGTATCGGTGTGTATCGGTGTGTATCGGTGTGTATCGGCGCATTTTAGCGCGTCGTACGTATACGTGCAGTCACGCTGCACGCGGTACACCGAAGAACCACCCAGTGTGTCATCGTGCAAACCGATTTTCTAGCTCGTTCCTACCGTTTCCTTTCGTGAACCTATATATGTATAATAAAGAATAAACTTTATGCGATTCACTTGTTCCGTGTAAATTTCAAATATTTATTTCAGCTTACGTGTAACAACGTTCGTCGATTATAAATTACAATAAAATATACGTCCTGTATAACCAGGAAAGTAACAGCTGTATTGTAAAGGAATCATAAATATTTATCAACTAAGATTGTCGTACGAAGCAGACAAGGTATTGCTCCTTAAGCGACAATGCTATCAGCGTCAAGGCACTTTTCAAATTTTAGGCTTCGGATAAATTAATGGATCATCGAGTAAAACATAATTATTTATAATAGCATAGATACAACATAATCGCGATTATCGGATCAACGACAACGACTATCACGTCCACGAAGATATATCGATATCGTTATCGTTATCGTTATCGTGATCGTTGTAGCAGTATTTCTTCGATGTTTCTTCTATTGTACTTTACACATATTGGATAGTACGAAACAAAACGTACAAACGTGTGTTGTATTCGTACATTTGAAAATGTTTTAAAAATGGTACTGCGCGCGTATTATAGTATCGAAAAATTGTATAAAATGGTTTCAGTCGAATTACAAAATCTGTTTACAACATATTTATATATACACACACACACACACACACACACACACTATATGTATATGTATATATATATATATATATATATATATGAATATATAAATATATTATAAATATATAAAATATATATTGTGCATCATTTTAAACGGATTAAAAAATATTTTTCCGGCTTAATTCAGTCGGGCCAAGGGGAACCGTTCGAGTGGGCTTTGGTAAAGATTTCGAGGACAAGACATACCCAGATTTGGTAGCGTTCGAAACAAGATTTTTCGGTTTTGGAGGAAGAGGAGGAGGTTTCGGTGATTTCATGCTCGACAAAGCTCGCGCGTCGAAAGAATTCAAGACACCTATTCGAGTGGCAGATCCGTTTTCTGCGATGAATCGATCTCCATCCGTTGTTACGGTTGTTGCACCAAATACCATCGAACCATCTTCGGACTTGCTCCGAGATTCTTTTCCGCTCGTGGACGACACAGTTGTTTCTTCCTTAACATTTCCGTTTCTCGAGGAAGCTACTACCGTCGTCTCTTGCTCTTGTCCTTCGCCACTTTCTCGTTCGTTCATCGACCCATAAAACTTGGCATTCGCTTCGGAGGAACTGGCACAAATTATCCTATGTCTGCGAACCTTGTTGCAGCGATCCGCCGGCTTACCATTTTCCTTGTTCTGATCAGTAATTTCATAGCTTTAAGGGTCGAAACGTAGCGTGATCAAAGTTTCAACGTAACATATATAAACGTAAAAACGCAACGAGATGTCCGCACGCGCAAATACAGAAAATCTCATACCATCGGATACAGATATACGTATCGATACGATTATATCTCAGAGAATATGCTTTTATCCGTTTACCTTTAAAAAATCTGGCAACTCAAAATTGATCTCCGTTCCTCTTTGATCTTCCAATCTGGATCTTTGAGCTCGCTTCAAACCTTCGTACAGATCTGTGAAAAACAACAACGATTGTATCATCTCTTTAGCTCGACATATATGCATATGCTCCGGTTGGTATATCCACATTATCGGAGTTATAACGATTCTTAACGATCTAATCGTTAATATATATATATATTAGATTTTATAGTAATATATTAGATATTATTACAATATATATTGTACAACAGCCCGTATATATAGTCGTTATTCTGTCGTTATTCTCACCTTCTCCGTCAAATTTTCCCGGCAATTGTAATTTAACGCCGTTCCGCAATTTTGCTATTAAAGGAGGATGAGACTTGACAGTGTTGTCTTCGGACGTGTAATCGTTTGAGTTTCCTTTCTCGCTCGCACCACATTTGGACTTTCCCTTTAAATAATCAGAAATAAGAAAGAATCAAAGAAGAAACCTAACGCGCGAGATCGATACAAAGCACCAACGCTTTATAGATATAACGAACGTAATTCGTCTCGTCCATACCTTCTTCTTTCCATGCATCGTAGAATCACGAAGAAAAAATTTATTAGGTAAGATCGAAGAACCCTCGGAGCGCTGATCGTCCGACTGCTTACACAACATAAACAACTCGATCAGATACAAGTCCAAAAATGTGGAACTAAGATTTTGTTTCTCGAGAATTTCGAGAATCTCGACAATTATTACTTCCATTACCTTGCACGAGCCTTCGTTGTACTGATACTTGCTCGCACCTTTCCCAACCAACAATTCTTCAAACACTCTGTTGGTGATTTCATCCAACGTCGGTTGAGCGAATGGCGCATCGTGCGTATATTTCACCGTATGCAACTCGTGCCGGGAATCTATTATATATACATATACATATATATACATATATATATATATATATGTATATGCGTATGCATTATACATGTAAATATGTATATTCATACATATCACAATTAGATAGGAACATTTAAGCTCGATATTTACCAGCGTACACAATTAAAAACATAACAAATAGTTGCGGAAATGCTTTTTCGGTTTTACCTTCGTCTTTGACATTTGTCAACGTTAATCGGGGCGGAGCATCGATGGCCGGCATATCCATGGAAACACAGTGGTTGTCGCTCCATACGGTGATTGTATTTATATTGAAACCGTACTTGTTTAAAAGCGGTTTTAACACTTCTCTGAGGGTTCTACCTTTATGCGCGATCACAGTTATCACGCGTCGCGAAGGTAAGTCTACTTTCAATATTTTCGTTGGTACAACCTCCACTTCTTGACCGGCCAGTACAGACGATGCACATTTCGCTTCTATCGTCTGAAAGTACAGAACAAAGTAACGTATAGTATCGTTAACGCAATAAATCCTTTACAACGATTTCTTATTAATCTCGGAAGCCGTACACACTTTGCGAGTTACATCTCTTTTCATATGGTATAGACGGAGTACACAAGTATTTTCATACACTCGAGTGTGCAACTACAAAAGCAGTGTCGAAAAACGCATGCATGTTGCGATACTTATACAATAACAACATGTAATCGAATGCGCTCTCCTCGTAACATTTCATCACAATCGTCTTACATTCACGAATACCTTACCAAAATGCTATTATAACAATGCTATTATTGTCAGACATTGAGTATCAAGTACTTGGCGAACAATACGAAAAACACCGTGAGATGGTAGAAACGTGTCTGGAAAATGAGGAAAGTAATGGAAGATGGCAAAGCGCGTCCCGGTACTAGCGCGGACTTTAGAGAAAAAACAGAAAAGGAGAATGAATGTATATTTGTGTTTTGTATGTGCGACAGTGAAGATGATAGTAACCATGAGTGAGTGAAAAGGGACAGAGAGAGAGAGAGAGAGAGAGAGAGAGAGAGAGAGAGAGAGAAGATCGTTCTTGTTAGTGAGAAACAGCAAATCAGTAGATTTTCAAAAGATGCGTTAAATAAATACGAGAGAACACAAACCTCGTCTGTGGCTAGGATTAGAACATCATAGTTAGAGTATCGAAGAGCTCTTTTATCAAGTAGGCGTGTAACCACATCTTTAATACTCTCCGTTTGGCTAGTTGGCACAACCGTAGTCGATCCGTCGGGTAATATTACCCGACACAACCCGGTACATTTGGTACGAACTTCTTTCGATTCGTTCGACTGTCCTTCGTAGGACGATAAAGACTACAAGTCATACATACACCAATTTTGTATATTCGTTAAAAAAAAAAAAAACATTCATTTGATTAATCTACTACACATTATGTGTTATCCGTTGTATTTATTTATCGTTTTGTTCCAACAACAATTTTCTACTCGTGCTTTTACGATACGATTCTCGCAAACAATTATCAAAAACACTCTTGTAGTTGGTACAGTATCAAAGTAGGAAATTCACTTTCCAACGCATCGTAAAACAAATTCAATTACAATAAACTCACACATAACGTATGTTATTCAACTAATAAGTACACCACTGTTCTATCGAATTTCCTTTTGCGTTTAATTCGCAAATCGATACAATGTACAAAAGTACTTACATGTTTGTGAAATGATTGTCTCAATGCCAAATCCCAAGAGGCTAACGAGGACCTGCTACTAGATATAGAAATACTGTCGTCGTTGTTATTACCTTCGGATTCTCTCTTCATAGTTGTGAAGCTCTTATAAATGGTTTCGCTTCTGCTAGGGGTTTTACTGTATTCAGTCTCCCCACGATCTTTTGATTTCGATCTAAAGCAAAAATACAAAGGAATACAACGAATGAATGGTATATAATGCTTGTTTACGCATCTCTGTACTCCACAGTAACTACCTGTTTTTTCTATTCCATGGAAGAATAGATTTTCTACAACGGTCCTCTGCATCCGAGTGGCTCTTTTTTAATTTCACGCTAGGCGAATTAGTGAGACTTAAATCACAGTCCTCTATGCCAACTACGGAACATCCTGTTTCCATACAATGACGGTACAAATCAGATCTTAAAAACCTCGGATAACTATCGAATTTCATCAAATTGAAGACTTGCTTCTGAGCCTAACAACAAAAATTAGAATAAGCGTGTCCGCTTTGTCTCATGGCAGAAGCGTGCAGCAACAAATAAAAATACATTATTTGACAAATAATTCGCTTGCCTGCAGAAATAAATTGGCTGGTGCTTCGCCCAGAAGCTCTACGGTTATTTGTCCTGTGGCATGACTATCGACGTTCACAGGTTCGGATGCTGTGTTCGACAAGTGACGTTGATAAATTTGACTGGCCAATTTGCGCCGTGTGACGACATCTCTAGTGTCTTTGTATCTCTCGCAGGCAGCCCAAAAATAAATGTTTTCATGACTAAACTCCTTCTTCAGAAATTCCTTTAAAATAACAATAAATGCAGATAACTGTGTAACGGCCAGCGACTGAAACATTATGTACTTACTGCAAATGTTTGCAATCCTTTTGGATCTTCCAATAATTTCTCGAAACCGGTAGCCCAGGCATGTATACCTTTGTAATCAGTGTTTTTGTCACACAATTCCGTATTACCGTGCTGTCATCAAAGAAATATTGAAAAATTTTACCTTGCTGTTCAACGTCGTTAACTACGAGTTAACAGGTCATAAAGGGGAACAATCGAGCGCTTGCGCGATTACATCGTCAGAACTCTCATTTGTAAACTTAAAATTGTGATCAAGTACGAATTTATTAAACGGATGACAATCAAATATTCGCGAAATTTTCACGTTCCAATTTCTTCGTATGTACGTGTACATATAAAAATTTAGCAAATCAATATCAATATTTTCATAAATTCGACTCTATTCGTATATGCACGTAAATATGTATTTATGCACCTATACAAAACTTCCGATAAACATGGTGATTCCGATTTCATTCGTATTTGCTATTAATTATATTAATCGAATGAATCCTACGTATGCGTAAGCAAACTTACGAGTTGGAACATGTAAAGGGAGAGAGGTAGAAACAGAGCGTGGGAATGAGGAATAGCACGCTCTCGATATATCGCAACAAACAACCTGAAAGGTTTTCTCCCAGAACGTACGCTCCACAACCGTATATTTGAAGATCGAATATACCGACGACGAGCTGTCCCGACGAGTCAATAACAGGATAAAACGTAATATTACGCCATGATTCGAAGAACAGAAAGTCATAGAAAATTCTCGGAATGATATCGTATGGGCACTACGATCGATGCGTCGAATCGATTTTACAACGCTTGCTTCTACAGAGATTCATTCTTTTTAACTCGTAATAATTTAATAGACAAAGATATATGAAATGATTCTGTTGTGCTCGTTTTGACCATGAATTTGTTGATAAAAAAAAAAAAGAAAAAAAATGAAACGAATACATGTCTGCGATGAAACAATATCGACCGTCTAGTACCCCACGTACCGATTTCACCTCGGTGTCCATGTCGTGACCGAAGATCGTATTCCTTTGTATAGCCGCGGCACGATCCCATTTATTGAGGAAAAAATTAACAAATTATTTATATCTAAACGATTGGCTTACGAGGCGTGATTTCCTCGAATTATTTCCATAGAAAACATTGTCCCGAATCCGTGTTAATAAGGGCTCCGCCCAGCTGCACCGGTGCACCGTTGACAATTGTGATTCCACACACGGCGCTCTCCGAGCAGTGCTCATCAGCGAAACGCAATGACCACTAGCTAACCGACACTATCGACCAATCAACTTGTTATCGACCAAACGTAGAACAGTCAATGAAATCTCAAAATAGCAAATTTTAATTTCATCGCACATCGTTCAACACCATCGTAAGCATCACGATCAACGTCACGTTCATTTCGAGCTTAACATGTCACTCTCATGTGCACACTGCCACGAGCATGTATACGCCCGAGCATGTATTCATTTCCTTTTCCCTCTCCTTCCCTTTTCTCTCTCACTCACTCACTCACTCGCTTGCTCGCTTCACTCATTCACTCACTCACTCACACAATCACTCACTCAATCACTAAATCACTCACTCACTCACTCACTCACTCACTCACTCACTCACTCACTCACTCATTGACTCATTCGCTCACTGACTCACTCACTCACATATTCTCTCTCTCTCTCTCTCTCTCTTTCTCTCTACTTTTCACTTGCTCTCTAACCATCCCACTTTTACTCGATTTACTCAATCGGTTGAACTCTCGGTCGGTCAGTCAGTTAGTCACTCATTCACTCACACTTGCTGGTCTGCCCGTAGGTCTGTCGGTAGTATATTCATTTGTAGGAATTCTCAAATTTTATGTTCACTCGTCATATAGTTCATCCAACATATAAACACGTGCACAATCAGACTTTTAATTTTTGTTTTCATCGTTTTTATATATGTTTTTTATTTTACACGAACACTCTTGTACCGTGTATACCGATTAATCATTTAGGCATTGATCGACTGTATTGTAAGGTGATACCCGTTGTAGGAAAATACGTGATAAAGTAGAATAACCTTACCAAACAGTTATCCTGCACGCAGCTTCCAATATTTCGAATCTCTTGTAAACTTCCCCACGGTCTTGAGTTATCCGACTTATCCGAATACGTTTGGCACAGAGGTCGAGCATAATCCATACTTGCTTTTAGATCTTCGAAACTATGCACTAAAGATTTCGAGATACCGGAAAATACTTTTGGACTAAATTTATCCCGATTATCCGTTTCTGTCGATTCTGTTAATTGCATGAACGCGAGTAACGTGCTCGACTTGAATATAGAATTGTTGCACGGTTCGACACGATCTTCTATGCCATGCAGCATCGCGGAGGTACAAACGGATGCGAGCGAACCAACGGACGAACTAACCGACCCCTGCTTCACAGTAGAAGCAGATGGTAATAGGCAGGTGGGCAAATTCCCCCTCTTCGACTCCTTTTGTAAGTCGGAGTGCGCCTCGTGATCCTTTACCGATGCCGTGCACACACTTATTCCGTTGCAAAAATCATCAAATACGATGACACTTTCATGAGACAATTTCGTATTATTTTGACACGGGTCCGTTTCGTTTTTTTCAGTCTGGCATGCGTTGGATACAGCTCGAACAGTCAATCTAAAGTCAATGGCCGCGTTACCGTACGTTTTTGGCGGATGTGCACATGCGTCCTGAAAATACATTATATTCATTCTGAGCGCCATTGTTCCTTGCAGGTTATCGTAACAATTCAATTTCTTTATTTTGCGCTGATTATATTAATACACGCATTACCGTAATTTAATTACGATTTCCTTTGCAATCTACAGCACCAAACGTGTAGAAGGAATGGAATTTTTGTAATTCATGTAGATAGTTATTATCCGTGTACCTTATATTCTGAAGTAGGGTAGCACCTTCTTCGGACAACATCGTCTTGCGCGTTATTTTTATCCAAACGGCTGGTGCAATCGTCTTTGAAACCAATTCCAGAATCGCTGTTACTCGAATGCGCCGTAGACGTACTTATATTACTCGGCTGCGGAGACGAAGCATCTTGATGCCTTCGTATTTCATTGTACGAGTTTGCATCTGTGCTGGTGGCATCCGATATATATAAAGTTTGTATCGCGCCGATGAGACTATTACAACTGTCAGGAAATTCTTGACAAACGTTCAGTTCGGACGTTTTGGTACACGTAAAGCCAAATATATTACATGCGCTGGAATGTACAGCGTGATCTATCAATTTATAATAAATTGTAAAAACATGACACGAATTTGACACAATATTTTCTTTATCCTTGACAGATTTAGTCAGTATACCGAAATACTGTTTATCCTGTTCGGAGAAAGAATTGCAAAATATTATTCTATAAGATGGATACTCTGCTATAACATGATTTTCTGAATTGGTAAGCTTTATATTTGCCACGTGTATAGTTAAGAGCACTGTAGTAGGATTTCGTTTCTCTGCTTTCAAACGTTTAATGCATTTTTTTAAAACCTGAAACAAATAAATAAATTTTAACGACACGCCAGACTCTAAGCGATTCTTCGTATGCTCGTGTTACCTGCATCATACACGAAGGATGCAATTGGTTTGGAATATCTATTGTTCCCAGATAACCAACTACAGTTCTATGCACTATCTTCTCGGAGTCTCTTTTATGCGAAGTTGGCGGCGGTGGCGGCGGAAGTGGACTAGACATATCCCAACGATATTGTAAACTGTTATAATTTTCTTGGTTCTGTAATTCCATGGATATTCTTTCCGTTGTATCAAACATAACACCGCTTTGTAGATCTCTTACAACTTTGGCAACTCTACATTGTAATTGCAACGCTCCCATGTTACTTGTACGTGGTTTATGCGTATATTTAGGCCTGCAGCGTACCGTTGCAACACCTTCTTCGTCCGAAGAATCAGAATAATAATTTTCAGCAATTTGTAACCTTAGAATACCTTTAGAGCGACCAATAAGCTGTACAACATCGTCGTGGGGCACTTTACTGACATTGTGACCATTCACCGATACTAAATAATCACCGGCTCGTAATCCTGCATTTTCAGCTGGACTTCCTGGGACGATGCAACTCAAAATACAAGGTTGTTGTCCCGAGATTGTAAAACCGAACCCCTTCGAGCCACGCAAGACCTCCACTGTCCTCACGCCATAATTCACTCGCTTTTTCTTCCTTCGGTTCTGATGCATACTTGAGTTTGCTTTTCATTAATATTCACTAAATATAGCGATAAAATTATCATTGAACCAACACTTTCACAAACGAAAAAGTATCTCGAACCGTCTTTGCCTGTATTTGGTCCAACAAAACTTTTTCGCTTTCTAATGGGCTAATGAAATATTTCAAAATCAAATCACTTCTTTTTTGCTTTGAAAGACGGTCAAGAATATTGACCATTATCAATCGTCACATTCGATAGAAAACTATCCGTGTAGTCCGTTTACACCATGAATCGCGGCGGCGTTCTTTCTGCATTCTTGCACCTCTTTCTCGTACACACTACATATATCGTTATCATTACACAACTACAAAGCATATTTTCAAACACTGTACTGCCATTCAACAATTTTCATCATTTTAATTTATTTAAAATATACCCATTGGTCAATTATCTTATACACCTAAAAAGTCAAAGCAATTATAAAATGTTTTGATAGTCACTTTATTTCTTTTCTTCTGCTTCCATCCTTTCACTCCCTCCACTTTTGCCTTTCTTTCGTTTGCATCATTGTTCATATATACATGTAGGCGCATACATAGATACATACATACATACATACATACATACATACAAACATACATATACATGCATCCGGCACATGCTCGGCCGCACGCGCGCGCACACAAATAAATATCATATATAAATACACATATACAATTAAATGTCCATCGTTTGTTTTTTTGTACATCGATAAGGTAATAATAATCAACAATTTATTAGATATATTTCTTTTTCATCATTTTCACATGATTATGTAAAAACATGTGCCTCCTATAATTAATCTACACAGGCATGTTTGTCAAAGTATAGTTGATCCTTTAATTCTCTTACAGTACTCTAAAATTAAAAATCTAATTGAACAATCTACTTCATTGTAAGAAATTTAAATTAAATTCCATACATTTTACAGACTTAATTCTTTTTCATTTATACACATCACTTTTCCATTTTATAGTCACGTTAGTTCACTTTACTTGAAACAAATATGCGCGTAAATGTATGTTAATATGTATAGTGTATGTACGATAAAATAACTTTGATTGTTGTTATTGGTCGATGTAATCGAGCCTTGTTTAATTTCAAAGTATTTAAGTACTATTTTAAAATCGCCAGAAAAATAATAATTTATCATTTTTTATTTAATACAGGCGAAAGTATTTTTTAAAACAAAAAAAAAAGTAATAATAACAATGATAATAATAATAATAATAGAGTTTATAATAAAAATTGTAATCTGACAGTTAATCGTTGCTGCAGTGACTTCTTCTAGGCGCTCTTACAAATCATATATCATGTGGAATTGCTTTTATATGTACTGTCACAGTCGGCTGTAGCACCAGCCGTGTTGAAAGTAGAATGGCAACAATGCGAGAGAATCTAGCTTGTATATACCTAACCCAGCCTACCCTACCAACGTTCTGATTACTCAGCGTCCCTCTATCGGCTTCACGGTTTCCCGCTCAATTTTCAAATGTTATATCAATGTATAACATAAATACAACGATACAGGTATGTTTTATTTATTTATATTAACCTCTGCAGATGTTTATTTTTCTGTATAGCATATTTATTTAATAGAATTTATAGTCTTGTAATATTATCATATATGAATTTGTACAATTACAAGATATCAATATAATATAAATATATTAATATAATTTTCTATAAAACAAAATGATACATAGAATCCTGACGTACATGACTTCGCTATTGAAGATACGACTCCCGATTTTCATATGAGTTGTATTGCCAAGTTGTTCAACAACTTGGGTTAGTACTAGAGTTCGCTATGGTATTGTATATATTTCAGAGTGTTTGAAAACCTAGACCAACGTTAGGACGGATTTTCTACTTATAGTTGCTTTTTATGTTGCATTTATGAAACACAGTGTAAATTTTTACATATTTACGCACATGTTTGTGTATTTTCTTGACACATGTGTTACCATTTGCTACAAATGAAAGAAGTACCTTTTAAAGCATCTAAAAGTTAGGTTAGACGTCTCTCAAACATTTTTTCTGACGTTAATTTTCTTGAATTAATTTCGAAATGGATTCCAATGAAATTTGTTGGCGGATAGTGTCAAATACAGTATCGAAAAGAATGATTGATCTTTCTTTTGTACACAAGTTGATACCGTCTAGAAAATTATATCATCGTACGAAGGTTATGAATGCTGCGATAAAACATCGCCATGGATTAAAAACCTACGAACAGTATGTTAAAATGAAAACTTTTGTTCTTCGCAATTTATCGGATCACAGCGATACCGACAATAATAATAGTTTCTCAGACAATGAGTATGGTTGTTTGGACAAATCTACCGACCTGCCTATAACGGATTGTACGACAGATGTTACAACTACGAATACAGATTGTTTTCGTAAAGCAGAACTTGATGTTAACGACTGTAATATGTCAAGCGTAATAAATGAAACAACAAACGCTCGACAATCGAAAAACACATGCTCCAATACAGTAAATTTAGGTTGGCAAAAAATTGTTAAGAACAGTAATGTAAAACCAGCTTGTTCTCCAAAAAAGAATAATCGAGAAAGCAAATCAAATAAACCAGACGAAACCAATCATTATAAATCTTCTGCGACTAATTCTAATAAGGTTGTTTTAAAAAACGATACAATATCATTTGTCGAAGGGACGCATAATATAAAAATGTGTACCGATAATGCCTATAAAAATATGAATAGACTGAACTCTTCTACAATTCTTAAAAGTAAAAAAGAATTAAATGGTGTAAAAAGAGATTTGATATCATTTTTAGACCAAGAGACCACAGTCCAACCCGTCGATATTCATTCTGCATATACAGAGTCAAACTTCAAAGACAGTTATTCCATGTTGAATACTAGATGTGTAAAAGTCCAGGAAGAACCTGCTGACAAAAGCAATAGCCAGCCTTTACAAATGTATTCTTTATTTAGCGATAATGCAAATCAACCCAAGGATTCTGGTATTGAGGAAGACACGGAAGAAGAATTCCATGAAAATGGAAAAGCAGTTTATGTAAAGAGAAAGAAAAAAACACAAGAGCTTTGTAAGAATGTAAATCTCATGTTACCAGTAGCCGAATGTAAAAATGTCTCCACGACGAAAAACACTTCAACAAATGCCGACAACTTATCCGATATTTGCGATACTTCGGATAATACTACAGACTCTCATTGTACAGCACTATTTACACACAAAGACACAAATAGCGAAGAAACAGAACAAAACAAATTACAAAAAGTAAAATTGCAGCCAAAAGTTACTTGTACAAAAGTTATTAAAAACAAATACAGGATTATATCGGACAACTCTTCTCTGTCGGAGAAATGTTTGGAAGCAAAATTCAGCGATGATCATATCGGTAGCAATGCAATGGATTCTGTGAACGTTAAATGCAATGCGGACGACACCATGTCATCTTCGTCCAAAAGACGATTACAACAATTGAGAAGGTTAAACCTAACCGAAGATTCCGAATCTAGCTTTAGCGAAGATGACAGCGAACATAATAACGCAGTAAATATGAGAGACAAGTTATTCAATAGGTCGAAAGAATCTTTCGATTTGTCGGATAGCAAAAATGAAAACATAGATTTCACACTCGCATCGTCTCTAAATGATCGAAAAAAATTAAAAACAAATAAGAAATATACTAACAATAACGAATTTGTGCGATCGCTAAAGTCAGCAAAATCCAATGGTAATGATCATGAAGATACATTGCACTCTTCCTGCAAGACAGAAACGTATTCGTTGACAAACCAATGTAAAACAAACGCACAGACCGCACGTTGTTCGGGTAACAAAAACGATAGTTCCGAAGAGAATAGAATACACGAAAGGTTGTTCGAAGAAAATCACGAAACTGAAAGAATTTCGAATGCTGGTGAAATTGCATTACCACGATGTACGACAATCAAGAATTCGACGATACGAAGTAGACCGCATAACGTACGAAATAGAAATGAACGTTATATCATGTCACTTTACAGCATTTGTTTCTTTCTTTCTTTCAAAATCTTTTCTTTACAGTTGCTGGAATTAATGGACCAGGAAAGCTTAGTATTCGAAACCACCTTACCTTCTGTTACACTAAAAGATCTACGAGAGAATAATATTTTTCTTTTAGATATTCCTTCTGTTGTAAGTTATGAGCGAACATACAATACACGAATATCGACAAAGAAGATAAAATTACATATGTTTAATAGAGACTATTTTTTATATTTAGATACTCGAAACTAAATTGGTGGGAAGGAAATTCATTCTAACAGAGAATAAGCTAAAACTTGGAAAACATAAATATAAAATTGCATTTAACGATATAGATCACATGTCTTGTGTCTTCAGCACCGGGGATACTGGGGAATCTTGTACAGACTATAAAGCTGGTAGGTAGGATACTAAATAACATAAAGATTCGTGTTACTTGCTATACAACCTCATTTATTTTTTGTCTTTCAGTTAATATGAAATCAATGAAAAGATTCGTTGCATACAAGAAAATGGTGAAAACAACATCGGAAAAATAACAAACCATACAGACATGAATATATAACCAGTGAAAAATTGATACAAAGTTAACCTTGACAAACAAGTATGCGTGTTTCAATACATACATACCTTGTGCAACCGATGCAAAAGTATGTCGGCAAAGACGAACAAAGAAAAAATTAGATATTGATTTCCTATTACATTCCACAAAAGTTAGTTTTTACGATCACCTTTCTACAAACGACTTTTTTTGTTAAATGTTGTCGTGTATTAAAGATTTTGATTCTCATATGCTGTATATTTCGGTTTCCTTCACACCGAATTTCATACAATCTGCCAAAGGTTTAATTGTATAATAACAAAGATAATACGATGAAACCATAAAGAATGAAATATGATTTGAAATATTGATGTTTTTATTGAAATACAGAAATAAAAGACGACATAAATTTATGAAGTTTCCATAGCAGCGGTCGAGTCCTCCGTATATTTTCCTTTGTCTTTACCTATAGCAGCCAATCTGCCTGCACTTCGCTCGTCGATAATTCTCTTGCGATCTTTATCCATCTTAAGTTTTACAATAACAGTCTACAAGAAGAAAAATTGACGTAAGACAATAGCCGCTGCACATTGTAGAAACTTTTATATTATATCAAATGCGTCAGTGCCAATTTGTCTGCAGCAAAAAGACCAAGCAAGATAACTTTACAGATTCGAAGGAGTACCCTAAGCATCGATTCGTTTACCTAGCTTATCGTCTTGTTCTACGTGAATGGTTTAGTTCATCATCGATCGAAGCAAAGAGAAATGTAAAGAAACGAAATAATTGTGCGTAAAAAGTCAAATACATGGAATTAAAAGTTGTTGTTTACCTTAGACGGATCGATACCAACGTAGACGGTGGCGGTATTGATCTTTTCACGCTGTATTCTTTCTATATATATGACGAATTTTTTTCTGTACACTTGTATAACCTTGCCTACCTGTTGACCTTTATAGTGGCCACGAACAACCTTTAACAAAAAGAAAACGATATCGAATAAAATAGTAGAAAAACGCATTTACGAGTCATCGTTCATGTAAGCGAGCATACCTGCACTTCGTCGTCTCTGCGAATCGGCATAGAGCGTACACAGTACTTTTGTCGCAATTCTTTGGAAAGTGGAGCTGACATAAGCCTTCTTCGAATATGAGAAGGCGCCGTAAAGTGCCTTTTCCTATTTTTTCTCCGTGAAGAAGTAACAAGTCGATTGAATTTCATTTTTGTTGGTTTCCTGCACAGACAAAGATATTGTTTACTTTACTTGTTATTATCTAAAATTATACTGGAAAACGTCCAAAAAACATCACATGGCTATTTTCGATAAAAACAACAGTGTAAACGGGATAACCACTGTTATTGGAAATATTGTTGTTATCAACGTTTTAACGTGCAAAGAATATATTGAGCAGCAAGCAAAGGAAAAATTGATACGAATCGGTAGAGAATATGGCATTAAAACCGATTGCTTAAGTTCGATTCGAATCGATTTAGATTTCAGCGAACTTACGTTCACCGTTTAACACCACGGCCACAACCGGAAGAAGGTTCGACGCGACGATTCTCTATAGTGTCTCTACAAGCGACATGTATTGGGAAAACTACACAGATGCGTATTATACATACATTATTCTAACGAAATAATACGGCTTGCGATAGGATAATTCGATGCATCGTTTCGATTGGTTGATTGTGCACACGCTTGACGTAATACGCATTGCAATTGGTCGAGAAAAGGCAACAGTTGGTCAAAACTATAGGCGTACGTATACATATTGATCGCATATACGTTCACCTGCGTGGATTAAATACAATAGTTTTTGAACACTTCGATATAGGCAAAACACATCTGTACGTTTCACTTTCATAATTACCGTGTTGGTTTTCGCATAAACTTCGTCGATGTGGTACACACGAACCCAAATAAAGATTATAGTTTCCTTTCTCGTATTCCCTAGACTGTCTCCTAGTTTTTTTTGTGTTCTCCCGAAAATAGGAAATTTCCATCGAGGAAAAGTTATCGCTTCCCTTGACACAACACGAAACGACGTAATGTATGTCCGAGGTTTGTGTCATTCGCTGTGAACGGTAGGCAACTGTGTCGTTTGAAAGTTACGGTGTTACCGTTTTCAAGGTCTTGCAAAATTATATGGCAATTATGGGACTACTAATTTCACGGAAGTATTCGACGCATCGTAAAAATCGAGTAAGTATACGCGCAGCCTGTCTTCGTGTATGTACACCTGACCTACGTCATTGCAACGAGAAAAACATTTTGTTTACGCGTTAGTGTCGGTAGAAACGCGTAACGTTGAACGTTGTTGATCGTTTGCGATACTTTAGTTGAGATTTCTTTCCAGTCGAGTACACGATTAGTTGCTATGAAACCGTATCGAAACTCGATATAGCAGACTGCTGGAAGTAAACGCGTTTCGACGAACCTTTCGCACGATCGTTTGTTATTGGTCTTTTACCACACATACGACTTTTCATTTCTATGTTCTCGACTATACGTTTTCCTTCTTCTTCGACCTTTTCTATAGTTCCGCATGAACACAAGTATCGATTGGTTGCGAAATGTAATGGTAATAATATAATTCGATTAAAGAAATTGGTTTACATCGGCGAGAACTACGGAAAATTGTGTCGACTGAGAATCCAAGCGAAATATCTAAACGATTACGATTACAAGGTAGTTTTACAAATAAAAAAATGCTTTACAGTAGGAAGAAGAGTACAGAGAATATAAAGAACGACCGACGACAGCCACACAACCGTAGTTTTACGGAAGACGGTAAATACGAATAATTTTCATGTTTCGATCTCTTCGGTTCATTTGATTTATTGGATCCAGAAAAATTATTCGTTTTCATCTACGGGACGAAAAAGATAACGTTGTATTTGTTCGCTTCTGAAATGCATATACAAACGCGAACACTTTTGCATATTCATACGATACGATATGATACAACACGACACGACACTACATTACATTACATTACACTGCTCTACATTACACTACACTGCACTATACTACACGACACTATACTATACTATACTATACTATACTATACTATACTATATTATATTATATTATATTATATTATATTATA
This sequence comes from Agapostemon virescens, assembly GCA_028453745.1. NCBI lineage: Eukaryota > Metazoa > Arthropoda > Insecta > Hymenoptera > Halictidae > Agapostemon > Agapostemon virescens. Next base: position 64,926 of record CM052098.1, on the reverse strand, counting down.
TTATATTATATTATATTATATTATATCATATATCATATATCATATATCATATCATATCATATATCATACTATACTATACTATACTATACTATACTATACTATACTATACTATACTATACTATACTATACTATACTATACTATACTATATTATACTATACTATACTATACTATACTATATTATACCATACTACACTACACTGCTCTACATTACACTACATTACACTACACTATACTATACTATACTATACTATACTATACTATACTATACTATACTATACGGTACTATACGGTACTATACGGTACGATACGATACGATACGATACGATACGATACGATACGATACGGTACGGTACGATACGATACGATACGAAACGATACGATACGATACGATACGATACGTTACGTACGTACGCACGCACGCACGTATGCACCGTTTCGTTTATGTTATAGGTCGGTAGAACAACGTGCAGGTTGATTTCCTAGGAAAGGAATTGTACTGCAAAATTAAGTTTAAAGAAAAAGAAAATCTTTCTTACGAAAAATTTTCTGACGGTACTATAATCTCATGCGTCGAAGCAACAGATAACGAAAATAAAAAAAAATAGAAAAAAGAAGGAAATCAATCAGAAAGGGAAGGGATATTTGCGCCTCTTGCGAAAACTGTATCGCAGAGACGAAAATCTTGATAGCTACGCAATGGATTCGACGAGACCGGATAACAGATCACTCGGCAGTGGATTATCTTTACCGCAATGGATGAAGGGAAGGATCGATAATAGGTACCTTTTTCATCTGTAATTGATTTTTCTAAAAATGACGAGAAATCACAAGTTTCACAGTTTTACATTTATATTTGTAATAGAAAAACTTGATGCGACAATTGCATTACATCGATTCCTTTTCTTATTTGGTATATTTTCATACGAGAGAACGAACGAACGAACAAACGAACGAACGAACGAACGAACGAACGAACGAACGAACGAACGAATGAATGAATGAGAGAGAGCGGGAGAGAGAGAGAGTGAGAGAGAGAGAGAAAGAGGGAGGGAGGGAGGAAGGGAGCAAGAGCGCGTGTGTATGTGTGAGGATAAAGGAAAGCATATATTTACAGGAGGAATGTGGACATCGTGACTAAACAGCTGGTTGCGCTGGCCACTTCTGATCGCTATTCTTAGATGTCTAAGACACGACTGTATTCGCGTCTTCGAATGCGCCCCTCGTGGTTTTATCGCGGCTCGCACCGTCCGCTTTGTTCTATGATAGAAAATCGAGTAATGTTTTGGTTTGTTCGTTTGTATGCGACGCACATGACGTACACTATGTTGCAGTGTTTTCAAGTCTAAAATCTACCGACTGAAACTGACGAATCTGAACATGACATTTTCACTGGTACGCTTTGCGAACGATAGCCTGAGAGTTTAGCATATCGTACTCTCGATTCTCGACTCTCGACTCTCGACTTTCGACTCTCGACTCTCGACTCACTTTTTCACACCTTTACGCAACAACCCTTTATAGTTCAATTTTTCTTTCGAATATTTTCTACCAGTCCTCTCTGTTTCGCAGATTCGATTTCGATGACAGCACGTTTAGCCCGCCATCTCATGACGACAATTTCTTTTATATACGATATCCAAAAGCACAGAACGAATTGCCAGTTTCGCAAGAATTTCGACCGATCGATAAAGTGTCCGGTGAACAAAATATCGGCTCGTCGGCGAGTAATGCGAAAGCCGAGCCACAGCTTGTTCCCGAGAGTAAACGCAGTAATCAGGAGATCGACTTCAGCAAGCATCCGTTACCGTGTCAACCGTTTGTACCAAATTCAGTAGCCAACAAAGGTATTGTAATATATTTATCGAGTCGACATCGAGTAGCATCGAGTCGCATCGAGTCGCATCGAGTCGCATCGAGTCGCATCGAGTCGCCTTTGATTGAAAAACATATTGTTGCTGGTTTTAGGGAACGAGATCAAGCAAACTTCAAAGACATCGCCGATCGGGAAGGCGATAGCAAAGTCTCAAGGCGTAGACGATGGGTTTCACAGCGAACCAGCGCTTTGCGGAAAATCGATTGTTCTCGTAGCCAATCAGATAATGTCAAACAAATTCAACAAAACGTTCGCGGCTGAACAGGCCGAAAGTCAACCGAAAAAGGGCAGTAAATCGTTGCCAGCTACCCCGTTGACTTCGCCAGCAGGAAGTCCCGACAGTTCGCCGAAACTACGCCGACGCACGCCTTCGAATCGATACTTTACGGGTCCTTTCTTCCCCGACCGAGAGAAATATCAAGGAGGCTGGATCTTGGCGAGTATATTGGGACAGTCCAGAGAAATCGTTACTGCCAAGATAGACGAAGAAGACGAATCTAGCATCGACGCTTCATCCTCGTCGCCCCAACCACCCCCATCCAGACTTTTAAGCCGAAAGAAATCTATATCTTCCCAAAATCTTACGTATGTAGGAACCGATGAAAAAACAGTTGCCGAAAAATCGGCCGTCTACTCGAATGTATTCCAAGCGAAACCATCCGAATTGAGAGAAATGAATTTTTGGTCTCCGACGTCTATGTAAACGCGAACGAATACACTTGGTCACGCTTCTTTTTCTCTCTATTTCTCTGTTACTCTATGTTATTGTCATCGACACGCGTTTTTCCCGTTGATTCGTTGATTCGTTCATACATAGCGAGACTTTGCGAAAACGGAACCAACGCGAATCTGTACTACACCATGCGCCTATAGTTTCCGTTTTCCTCTCTTCTTTTTTCACTTGTTTCGTCGCGCGCACTTTTGCGACTCGCGTATCTCGGGACAAATCTATCTTTCCTTTTACATCTGTCGTAGTTGATATTTAGCAATGATTCTTCACCCAATATGCTTGTTAGACGTTCTCGTTTGTTCATAGACATTTTACAACACCCACAGTGCTGTAAACAAACGAAACGGAATGGTTGCGCGTCGAAAAATCTTGTCGATCTTTTCATCGAGCGAGATACGATCGCTTTCGTTTCGTATTAGCAGTACGCATCAACTACATTCATTCTTTTCCCACTCTTGGTCGATATTTTGATTTTAATATTTAATTTTAAATAATAAGATTGGAAAAAGAGTAATGTATATTGCATAGATCCACACGGTATTTATTATTATTATTATTATTATTATTATTATTAATATTATTATTATTATTATCGCTATTATTATTAGTATTATTATCATTATTACTGTTACTACTACTGCTACTACTACTACTACTACTACTACTACTACTACTACTACTACTGCTGCTACTACTATTACTATTACTACTACTACTATTACTACAACAACTACTACTACTACTTCAACTACTACTACTACTACTACAACTACTACTACAACTACTACTACTACTACTACAACTACAACTACAACAACAACTACTACTACTACTACTACTACTGCTACTACTACTGCTACTGCTACTGCTACTGCTACGATGTCTACCACTACTATTACTACTTAGGTAGTAGTGGTAGGCAATAAAACAGCCTACTATCTGATAAATCTATGCAAGTAGCATAATTTTTTTATGTTCTATCGATCAAGTGACCGCATACCTTGCATTGCCGTTATCATATTGGCAATATAATAGAAAGAAAACGAAGCACTACCGCGTTAGACGACGGTCTAAAGAACGAATAAACGACGTAAAGAACGAATCTTACACATTACCATGTTAGACTCCTTCATAAAATTGTTAATAATAAAAGCGTCGGCGGTTACAAATCACACGCAAACCTACAATTTCTGTACTGTATTAAATTTTCCAAAGAAGTAATAAAATCAAAAGAGTTTCCCATGCCAGCAACATTGTAATCTTGTATTTCTTTTAAAACATTGGTATCAACGAAATAAATTTCAGCCTCTGGCAACAACGGTAGTTGCAACTATTTAATTCTTTTTATAGCAACCGTGGTAGATTGCCAACAGAATTCCCAATGCGAACGATGCTTATTTCTCTATGCGTGTAAAGCAACAAACTCGGGCATAAAATGGCTCGTGGCTCGAAAGAAACAACGATAGGTGGTTTTTGACGGCTGATCGGTGCCTAAAGGCTTCGATCTGGAAACGAAAAAGTCGAGATACCGGTTTTGACAAAGTATCACGCGTTCCCGTGCCTTTGGCACGCTTATGAAATCACAAAGGTTTTGGCCATGCTAGGCTTGTTATACTTTGCCAATGTAGATTATGTAACTCGTCCAAACGACTACGACGCGAGAAGACGCGATGAAACATTCCAATTGTTATTCTCGATTCCGTTCTTATTTCCGTTTCCAGTTTCATTTTCATTTTCATTTTCATTTTTATTTTCCAAAATTACCAAGTATTTCTACGATATACAGAGTCGCTTTACAACATATCGTATATGCTGCTACAATGGTATAAATACGTGTACGTAGATACGTACGATTCTAAAGAAGCTTGCTCCGAATGGTTGTAGGTGCACGCCACGTATGCGCAGAAAGGTGGAGAACTTTTAACAGGTTGTCGAGTCCTGTAACTAATTCTTTTTAAAGAAATGTAACGCATTGGCTATACCGTTATCGCTAACGCGTTATCGTGTTGCGGCAATGCACGATGCGTAATTGAAGATGAGTAATTACTCGTACGTATACATATGTACATATGTTTCCATTTCCGTTGTAATGCAGGGAATGCAGGGAATGCAGGGAATGCAGTGCAGGATCAAGATCCGTAATCGAGCAATGCAGGCTGGAACTGGGATTTCTTAAGCACTTTCGAAAATACAATGAAAACAGCGTTTTCAACGAAACTTGCAGTTTTGCTCGTTCGCTACTTATTTTCATTTTTCCACTCACAAGCATACGGCGTGTCCTTCTTCTTGGCGATTCTACTTTGTAACATAACGTTTCGCGTAACGTCGAACGTAACGTAAAGTAAAGTTCAAGGTTCGTTTGTCGTCGAAAGATTGATTTTTTGAAATAGCAGCTGCGATGGGAGTTGATAAGTATACGCGTCGAAAATATATTACGTATTCCAATAAAGTTTCACAGTTAGGAGAGAAAAAAAAATCGACTTCCTCGAGGACAGAATGCAACACCTATTGGCCGAGTTTAGCAATTCGGTATCAAATGCTCTTCAACTGGAAGAGTGAACGTAACGTAATATCGGCTGGACGGTATCGTTACGAAGCTACGCGTCTGTGTGTTCGTCTTTGGTCAGGGGACACTCGATACCACGTTTTCGGGCTTGAAAAAATATTTCAAGTCTTGGAGATGGATAGGTTTACTAACGCTCATGTATAAATAGTCTGTCAGATTTGCCATAAGCATTCAATTCGTTCTACGTTTTGCTTCTGCACGGTACAAGGAGAATTCGCATCAACCTCTCATCATGTTTAGGGTAAGTACAAAGATCGTTGCGCGTGTTTGTTTTTCGAAACGCAACGAGACGAGACGAGACGAGACGAGACGAGACGAGACGAGACGAGACGAGACGAAACGAAAGAAAAATAAGAGAAGAAATTTTGAAAGATTATAGTCGATCGATTATATCTGTTGGATTTGTCGCAAAAAAGAGTGGTAGATGGCATTTGCCTTTGCATTTTCATGGACGTATCGTGGTCGTTATCTGTTATCGTCACCGTGTCACGGCGCGTTCACTTTTCTTTCCAGTTCCTGGTGATCTGTGGTTGTTTGTTGGCGATCGCGCAAGCTGGTGTGATCGGCGGGGGTTTGCTCGCAGCGACTGCGCCTGCTGCGGTCGCGGTGCAGCCGGCGGCAGCTTTTCCTCTGTCCGCAGCTACGGTTGCGTTGCCAACCATCGCAACGTCCACCTCTAACGTGATCCGGGGTATCGGTAACTTAGGTGCCGTATCAGCCTACTCGAAGAGCGTAGACACGCCGTTCAGTAGCGTCAGGAAAGCGGATGTGCGCGTTAACAATCCAGGAATCGTGACGGCGACCGCGGTGCCCGCGCCAGTACTCACCCTCGCAAATACTGCTCTCGCAGGTACCTGATCGCAGGGTGCCGTCGGCTGGTTTACTCTAAACCAGTTTACCCGCAACACGATCAATCTTAATTCTAGTTGTTTTTTCAAAGAGTTCGAAATATCAAAATATCGATAGAAGATCGCGGAATATTATTGCGACACATTGTCCTCGTGAAAATACTCGGGGGCTTGGCGCTTGGCGAACGTTTGCTGACACGCTTCCGTTTCCTTTCTTTACCTCTTTACCTCTTTTCCTTTTCCCATCGATTCGATTTTGTTTACCGTTCTTCACCGTTCCTCACCGTTCCTCACCGTTCCGTATTATACTCCCTCTGTTGGTATTATCGTTGATTGCTCGACTCTCCATCACGCTTCGACACTACTCGACTTTCGCTGCACCGCACACGCAGTTGGATACATATCTACGTATACCATAATAGTACACCGTAATAGGCGATACAATATCACGACCAACTAATCGACTTTTTAATCTTTTCTCGATTCGCTTCTACCATGGCCATTCGAAACGATCTGCAACGGGGGTGTAGGTCCAGTTGCTACGGCTGCCCTCGCCGCGCCTACGCTCCTCGCACCCGGATTAACAACCGCGATCGCAGCCGGACCGGCCTTATCTCCTCTAGGACTCAACGGCTTGGCACTGAACGGCTTGGGAGCGGTCAAGGTTCTTTAACAACTGTACAAGAACAGCCATGGATCGTCGAAGAGGGCTCGGCTCAGAGTCGATTCGAGCCTTCTTAGCTGTCAACCGCGCCTTTAATTCGCGGCGACGAACAATCGTTGCCACCACGCAAACAAACTACATGTCACAGAATGTAATAATCGATTAACGAATAAACATAAAACCCTTACGACTGTGGTTTTGCTTTTGAAACTTGCTCTTGATTTTCAGAGGATCGGCGAACGAATAGGGAATAAATAGGCCGTGTCGTATCTACGTTTCACGCATACTGTATTTAATAAATAAAAACAGTGATCGATTGAAATCCGCGTACAGAATATTATTGCAGAATGCAGAATGCAGAATCCGAGAATCCGAGAATCCGAGAATCCGAATCAACGACCGATGATCGATTACCTCGAGTCGATGGAATAATTACCAGGAATAAGACACGCCGATGGGACTGCTGTACGCCATGTGCGATACAGCAACCGCCGGAGAGTAAGCGACACCGAGGAGCGGACTCGGATGAGCAGCGGCCAAAGGTGTCGCATGGGCCGTAGCGTACGCCAGTGGAGCAGCGTGCGCATAGATGGCTGGATTTGTCACACGAATGTCGGATTTGCTGCTGCTGGAGAACGGAGTGGCGATCGTTCTCGATTGAGTCGCGATCTGCGCCAAATTTCCTGTGCTGCGAAGGATGTTGTCCGACGTCGACGTCAAAGCTGCGGTAGTCAAAGTGTATTGGCCAGCGGCAGCCGTTCCCAAGTATCCGGCGTCGCTCATCGCCAGAGCACAGGCCAGTATTACGATCTGAAAACGACAAAATGCCAAATTGCCTCCTTTCGATTCGTTCCTCTGTATTTTTTCTCGTCTGCGAACGAGAGTGTACAGCGAGAGTACATGCGAATATACACTACTATTACACCTACTATTATACATGCAACGATATGATATACCAACCTTGGAGAACATTGCGAGTCTGCGTTTAGAGGCGTTTAGAGGCGTTTAGAGGCGAACCGATCAAGATTCTTCGATGGTGCTCGGAAGCGAATGCGTGCCGATCGTTTCACAGCCAAAATCTTATATAGTGCAAACGATCCGGCTGAAATTAAGTGGGGTACAAGGGGGGCGTGTTTCGTACCGGTGACGAAAAACTTTCGCCGTAAGAATACGCGTAATCTTAAAGCGTGTAAATCGTACTACCACGCCCGATCCTCCTTCTTTTTTCTTTTCGTTCTTCGACGAAATTGTCGAGTTATCCCCGCGGTGACCTTGGACCAGAAAGTCAAATCCGTCGACTGGTTATACCGCGGCAAAAAACGACCGTGATCCATTTACTTTATCCTTTCACCCTCTGGCCGAATTTTCCATTGGAACGCCGATGCGAACGATAACGTGCACGTACCATTCGACTACTACCGCTCCGTCTGCTTTCAAAATGTCCCGCCCATTTCTTAGAAAAATAAATAAACGACTCGTGTCGCCATACGCGGCTTCGAATCGTATACATGTCTACTCTTGTGTTTGATAAATACGCAATATTACAATGTAACATCGATACAACGATGCGATGCGATGCGTTTTATTCGATCGAACGATTAAAACGTAATCGCGTAATCGCGTAATCGCGTATCAATCTTTCTTTTATATTTTCTTTTATATTTACGCCTCGCGTTTTTCCGACTGTCGATCGTTCAAGTTTATCAGCTATCGAGCTATCAACTGCATAGCTACGGAGCGGTCGACCAGGGTTCATAGGGTAAACACCATGATTCGTTCGTTCGGCGTCTCCGTTATGGCTGATCATGGATTACGGCGCAGAATACGTAGATTTACGCGCGAACCGGTTGATACGCATAGCAGAAACGATATTTCCTTTGCCGTTCGTTCCTGCATTTTTCTAAACATTCCACCAATATTTCAATTTCTCTACCTACTTGCATGCATGTCATGCACCTACAAATAAATGTGAACCTTCGATATGAAAAATAGCCGCATAGGCAGATAGGTACTCATGGTGAACGACGCGTTTGAATTCCGATCGAAATGCTGCGTCCTCTATAGGAATCCTTGCCAAACTCGCAATGGAGTTCAATTTTATAGAGAATCGTTGGTAGCCGGTATTCGTCGAGTACAAATAGAAATAGAAATAGAAATAGAAATAGAAATACATACAAGACTTGTAATCCTGCGTCGATTTGGATGCATGAAAACTCGAATCAGAGAGAAAACTTGCTTTCCATTCTCAAACAAGTATTCGATAACAGATAGAATTAACCAAGTTGACTATAATTATCGAAATATGTATCAGCAATTTCAACATTTACGAGATCCTGAGAAGCAATTGGAATTGCGCGCTTTTATTCAAGATTCGAATATAGAAGAGGTAACGATACCGAGTCAAATAATTTACGATTAATCGACATCGGATATACCTATTTCGACTAAAACTATCGTTTAAACAGTTGACCAAAATAATACGCAAAAGCATTTGTAAGACGGATGCCCCGAAAATATTCGATGATATGTTACAAGCATTTCCTGATTCTGAAGTCTGTCAATCGAAGCGGCTCAAATTGATCGAGTCCACGCTACAAATTTTAGAAGAAACCAAAATATCTACCGTACACGCGGATGCGATCGTCAATCGAATAATTTTCGATCTTCCAAAACACTTGAAGCACAATCTTGTTAAACTTGTTGATTTTTGCGTAATCTGTATTCGCGACGCCAATAAGAAGAATGACGAACTACTATGGTAAATTGATGACCGTAGTGTCTTCATAACTTTAACACTTTTCAAACTTTCATGTTCGTTTCATCGTTTTTTATTCCTCAGTTGGAAAGACTTGTTACCTGCGTTGCTCGAAGCACTGGAAAATGAAAAGCGTATTGTTCGCATGGACACAGAAGTCTCTGGGAACGAGTATAAATCATTGATTGTTAAAGCGATATGCGATTATCAATGGAATACCCACCACTTACCATTGTTAGCTAAAATGTTTGGGTAAACGATTTTCAAAGAGGTCACGGTTGCCCGTTGTAAAACTCATTACGTTATGCTATATATGATATTTGTTCAAAGGGAAATGGCATTGGATAAACAAGATCGTCGAATAGTTCTCAGAGGTTTGTGTCGTGCTTTGCCCGATCTAACGCCCGATCAAGTGCCACCTTTCGTTTATCAAGCTTTAAAATTATGTAAAGATCACGACGAGCGATACTTCTTCGACGCGTTGTGTAAATATTTTGAATCTTCCTACGCGAAAGCAATTTCTACGGACGATAAGGACAGTATGGAAAGCATCGGTATGTCTGTAATTAAAAAATTTTGTATCGTCATGTAACGTAACGACATATTGTAATTAATTCTGTGTTTACCCAATTGTTCTGTATAGGTATAGTTGGCGTGAAAGAGCTCGCGGACATCGAGAGCACCGTACTGTACTACGTGCACCAAGCTGTGCAGTTAGATCACGAAAGTCTAAGAGACTTTCTTCGTCATCTTAAATCTGCTTCTTACGCTTCAAATTATATCTTACAGCCCTTTATGCTTGCCATGTTAACGTCGGTGTCCGATATATACACGGATCAGGTAATAACAATTCCAGCGAAAAAAAACATCCTTCTCTTTGCTTTACTTACTAGGAACTAGCAAGGTGCGTTTCATTTTAATAACAAACAATGCATCCCGCAGATTTTTGAAATACTCAAATCGGCCATCGTTAATCACAGTTTGAACAAAGAAAAGAGACAAAGTAGCGCCTGGCTGAGACAACTTTTATCCTCTGATCTCGATGTAATCGACATAGTTCGACGAATCATAGACACCAGGTAATCTATTAGAATTTATTTTATGTATAGCCTTCTATTCCTCATGTTTACAGCAACAAGGATCGTCGTATGGTATTAAAAGGTCTCATAGAACTAGCATTCGTATTAATGAGTACAAGTCAAAAGTTTAAGCATAACGCGGTAGTCTTGTGGAATACAGGAGCTGAGATTATTCGAGAAATCATTAAAAAACGACACGAAACGGTGGCCATCGTATTACAGGAATTGATCGATAAAATAGTAGCAGGTGGTACACCAACGATGATGCATTATACGGGTAATGAAGCAGTTACATTGGATGCGAATCGAGAGTCCATCAATAAAATGTTCTTTAATGGATTCGGTTAAAAATAATATACAACTTTTTAGATTGTCTAAGATATGCATGCCGTGAATTATCGGTGATAATTCTGGATCATCAAATTTGGATCATGACTCTCCTGGAACGGTTGCTGTTTCTGCCGACCATTGTAGCTGATCAAGCTTTGCTTGCTATCCTTCCATTGATGCATGTATCGCCCAACATACGGGAAAACCTTCTGCTGACATTGAGAAAAGCTCTGTACAGAAAAGGTATAGCCAAACGCCAAACAGCAGTAACAGGATTTCTTGAAATGTTGAAATATTCCAAAATGCATTCCTTGAGCAACTTTAGACTGAGTCAACGTTGCAACTCTTCCATGTATGCTGTTAGTTCAAGTTCTACATCTACGTTAACTCAGGTATCTTTTGTTGAAATTCAACAATAAACCAAATTTCAACACCGATATTGACGCGACAACGTTGGTCCGGATTATCTTTGTAATAGGTAACTGTAGAATACGGTACGCAACGAGAACAGTCAACCAACGAATCTGACAAAAGTTTGTGTTACGAAATTTTGGATATATTAAAGAAGAGTTTTACTTATGAGTTTGAAGTGCGGTTGCACTTATACAAAGGTTCGCAGGATAGGTTTCATGACTATTTACTATTATATGTAAGCTGTTTGTACGAGCGGAGAACATTCGGACGGTGTCGAATAACATCGTACATTTCAGGCTTTTACGGTACCGCCGCGACAAATCATGAAATAATGGAAGTCGTGCTAAATATGCTCGTTTCACATTTGAATCTTTACCTCGAGAAGGACGAGAAAATCTTACCACCTATCAAATTTGAACTGTGTATGGACATTCAGGGAACGGAAATTGTTTTAAAAGAACCTATAGCAGAATTGATATTTGCCATACAGAAAATATACATTGGAATGTTATCGAGGAAATCGAATACATCTGATAAATGTCGCAATATTTTGGAGTCGCTGTGCACACGTATGGCAACTACTGACTTGGAACATTTCAATTTGGTAATATATATTCTATTGTAGAATAAATGAAACCATTCGCAAATCGTTTACATATTTTCTCTATACAGAGTTGTATTTGTTTGTTTATTCATGATCATTCTAGGAGCGGGGGATAGATCTTTCCGAGGACTCTTTAAAATCCCAGATCAAGTTGCAAAATCTAAACACAGCAATTGTAATTTATGAAGCTTTAATAGCCTTTCGAATAGGACAGTACTTTTTGAAAAGGAATTCAGAAATTTGGGACAGTATGGAGAATTTATTCAAAGGATATACGCGGTCGATGGACTTGGTTAAAATGGTAATACATGTATTCGCAAGTTTACACAATACATAAGATTATTTTATTTATTTGCGTCTCTTCGTTGGTTGTTCCTAGATAGTCTATTCACTGTGGTATTATTAACAGCAACAATCCAACAAAATAAAGAAACTAGATGGCGGTAAAGCTAAGAAAAACAAGGATACGAGCTACGCAACCAGAAAATCTGTTAAATCGAATAATGCTAAAATGCCAACCACTATTATGGACTTGGACTCGATACATCAATGTCTATCCCTTTTATACCCGTACGTGTACTTTTGTTCTGACAAAGTTTCACTGTTCTGCATACATACATACATACATACATACATACATACATACGATTTATTTGTACAGAAACAAACCATCTTCGGCTGATACCCGACTTGTTGAACTCGATGAAAATCGTAACTTTTCTTGTTACATACTCCAAACATGCGAACAACTTTTGCAGACAACAAAATCATTATTAATAACCAATACCACTCGAACCCAATTGAACTCGTATGTAGATGTTTACATCGGGATCGGAGGGTAAGTAAAAGCAAGGGGAAACAATCGATGTATCTCAACATTTATTAATCGGATGTTTGCATCCTTGTATTTCGTATTTCAGATTACTTTACGGATACTTTTTCTCAAGTCTGACCAATGTTGTTGAACAGAATGAACAGACGACAGTATTAGTCCTACAATGTTTCAAGGAGATTTGTTATTGTATGTGTACGACATTCTCATCGGAATTGTCTCGATTTCTCAACACAATACGTATGTGATTTTCTATCGTTGCTTGTGTTTAAAAAATCCAATATTACATTACATAACAAAATTTCTGTTCGATATTATTAAATGTGTGCATTTGTTTTCCGTTAAAGTACAAACAAACAGTAACTTTGCATCAGAAGATATTGATTTTCGACTGCAGGAAGTTATTCTCTCGTTAAACGATTATTTCGTGGAATCAGTTAGCCAAGAAACAGACAGTAACATAAGAAAGAAAGTATCCATTCTGTTGTTACAAATTATGGAACTGTTTGCATACAAAATCAATTTTGCTCGATTCAATGGCGACAAGGTTGGTGAATCGTTCAGTTGTATTCGTTTCTTTTACTTCATTTATATATAAGTGGTGTCTAAAAAATGTTGTAATTTTCTTAAAGCGGTGATTCTCCAGGTCATTCAAAGTATAATGTTTCCCCGTTGCAAAGAAACGTTTTCTGCGAGGCATTATTCAGCAGATATTTACGAAAAAAATGGACCAGTCGGAGCAAGGCTACAGCCGAATGTGACATTGGCGTTGATCGAGCCGAAATCCGTCCACTGTAACCGCGCTTCTATTGGTTCTCGTTTGTCTGTTAATGACATGTTCTCAATAAAATCGCGGAATACATTTTCACAAAGAAAAAAAGTACTTGGAATAACTTTAGGAATCACCTCTCAAAGTATAGCATTCGTGTGTGTGTATGTGTATATATATATACACATACATTACTGCTGTTTAATATTATATTATGCATATGTCTCTTTGTAACAGGTATTCAAATGCATTAAAATGTTGGTGCAAACGAAAGAGCTCGAAGCGTCTATCGTTGCTATTATTGTTCAGTTTCTGTTACGTTTGGAAGAATACACGCAAGAGTATGGAGAGACATTGAATGAAATCTGTCTGAAACTATGTGAAAAAGTGGGCACTATCGATGGCGTAAGCATTCATGCGATTGCTTTTAACGTAGTCTTACTTCTTACAGTGATTCGTATCTTTGTTTCTTTCTTTTTCGATGCTGTTGACACTCGCCTTCGCTTCGATAAACACAGAATCAGCCGACATCGAAAGAACAATACGAGATCATTCGCGAGGAGACATACGAATTGATTTATAACGCATTAAACGATTGTATAAAAGAAAAATTGAATAACGCTTCCTGGTTGCTATTGCACTTGAAAGCAGAAGATATCATAGTGCGAGCGTCTGGAACAATCGACGAAATCTGTATGTAGTGATTCTAAATTTACGACTAATAGTTAAGACATTCTGTTGGTATTTGGTACTCAATGAAAATATCTCCCGACGACGATATGAAAACAGATAATAACAATTTAAGAGAAAAGGAACGAAACTTGTGTAAACAGTTGTCCTACCTTACGCAAGTACTTCACACATTGGCAAACACATCGATAGAACCAGGTCCATGTACCGACATCACGTTTAAAAATTTACAATATTTGTACCATTTGCTGGGAAACCTTACAAAATATTTTTATATTAAATCAAACGGACAGAACGCGGCATTCCAAACAGTCAAGTATGTAACGAATAAGCGTGTATATTATGAAATCGATGATTTTTTAGGATAACTCTAGTACTATTGTCATGCGTATCGCAGGTTCATTCAAGTGATACAATTAGCTGGAAAACCATTGAAATCTGCCTTTTACAACCTGGTGACGTATCTCGAGGTAATCGAACTTATTCTCACCATTATTTATATATTTCTTTTAATGAATTATCGATGTGTCGTGTTATTCGATATATTTGGTCATAGGAAAATCAGAACAAATTAGATTCCAAGGCTGACTCTCAAGCACGAAGAAACAAAATTTTACGTGAAACGAAGGTAATACCACGCGTGGTTTATGAAATAGAACAGTTCAACAAAGAAGTGCTGTTACTTGGCAAAAGAACGGGCGTGAGTACTATTACAGATACACAGCAATTACAAATACTTACCGTCTTATCGATGATCCATATGAAATTTGAATTGCTTCTTTGTATACGTTTGGGACAGATACCTTTGGAGAACTACATGAAACACAGCGTAACGCGAGATTTTCGAATAAAGAACCCGCAACTGGTGGAAGGTCTTGAGAAAATGGACGTCAGCCTGGTAATAATATCGATCGAAAAATCACATATACACATACTATAGACATTTCCCCAGATTATCGTTTTTGTAAATAACATAGAGTCACGGTGATGCATCAATTAATTTTTTCTAATACCTCTTCTACCTTCAATAGCTTTCACTTTCAAATTCGGAAGATGCAGACAGCGAAATCCACGATTCCAATATGGACGAAACGACGAGTACCACTCTCAATGATGTGACGTCTTCGAATAAACGATCGAGAATCGAAGATTGAAGCGTGCCCTTCTTAATAAATTACCTTCAATTTTAATTTTCTCAGATTTGTATTTTTTATATAAACACTTTGCAAAGACAATCTGTTTGTTTCTGCCATTTCTGTGGGGAATTTGCACGCTCGCAATAGATTTTCTATGCCACAAAGTCCAATGGTCTATTGAATCCTCCTTTTCTGTTCATGTACTGTCTATACTTTCTTTTCAAAATAACATGTACGGCGCCCACGTCGTTGCCTTCAACCTTTTTACCCTTGGTAGTATCGAAGCCGCAAAAACCCATTATTCTCATCATTTCCTGTTCCTCGGGTGTTTTCCCTTGAAGATCTGCCTCTGTTGAACATCAAGCTCGTTAATTAAAATCGTTCAGCTTACAATCAGCTGTACTATTATTTTTGATTCGCAACAGTTATACCTGTGATAACAGGACGCTCGGCCGTGTTGGCCTTTTGTTTTGGTTTGGGTCTATCTCTTTCTCTAGATCTGGATCTACTGTACGAACGCCTATGCCTCTCTCGATCACGATCACGTTCTCTTTCTCTGTCTCTTGACTTGACCCTATCTCGTTCTGCGGATCTATAATATGCTTTAGCTTGCGATAAATAATTTTGTCTAATCAAAGTACAATAGAAACAAGTACCTCCGTCTTCTCTCACGAGAACGTCTTCGTCTTCGATCTCTGTCGCGTTCTCTTTCACGATCTCGATCTCGCGATCGATCTCTCCTTCTTGCCGGGGAAGGTGTACGACTACGTCCCATTTTATGAAACTGCTTCGACTGTTGATGCTCCGACCAATTCAACTACTCTGATGTTACTATCCAACTAAAATAGTGGTTTCATCGACGCACGTTTCACCGTGCTCCTTCTGTATCTGATCCTAAATAATATTTCGTAAAAACTATCTCCAAACATGCCTAACAATCATAAATAATCATTTATAAAATACATTTTACACGCTAGGTTATGTTTATGTGTTCCGGATGCTCTATATAGTCATTCGCCATACCTTATCCAATATATGAAATTTGAGTAGTCGATGTTTTCTGTATATATTGTAACTATATTGCGTTAAACAGCCGTAAACACGTAATACTAAATGAAATTCAGGTTTACAAAAGAACGATGCATCTTTGAAACGCCGATGGTGTATACAGTGTAAAACCAGAGACGAATGGAGGTATAGAGAGTGCCGACGGACGGAATTTTAATGTCTCCAGTCCCTACTTTTCTGAACTGCAGTATGGAACAGAACCGGTATCGATGTTAACGTAGAAAAATATCCAGATAATATCTAACACGGTAATAACAAATTAACATCTGTGACTAGAAATACTTTTACCGGCAGAGCTACAAGACTGTGGTGCCATCTCGCGGTAACTGAATCATCGCGCTGAACCAACCGATCTGTTCTAGATGCAATGCATCAAATAGTAGTAATAATAATCAAATTTATTCATTGTTTAATTATTTCTGTGAAATGCTAAAGATTTATCAGTGCCTAATACGCTCATACAATTAATCGAATGTAATAAATTTCTCGGAAAAAATCAGTTTTTATTTTTTTCAACAACGGCGCACCACAGATAAACATGAAAAAATTGATGTACACTATTGTAACCATATACAGGTCAAGTACTGTAAAAATATAAAGATTGTCACTCTAGAACTTCCATGTAAAATCTGTATTTTTTCAATTTTTTTGAATTTTTCAATTTCTGATTTTTCATAAGCAGGTCTTTCAATTTAAAAATCTGAAACGAATTGCAAAGCATGTGCTTAGGCTTGTTACACGTCTTAGATTTTGATTAGAATTTTTAAAGATCGTTAACTAAGGAAAATAGGCCAAAAACGGATGATTCGTTTTTACCCGGTAACTAGTAGCCCGTATTAGCCCTAGTTACCTTATCCGGCTATACCTTTTCTATGTTTTAGGGTATGTTTCAGGTGCGTTTGTAATTATTCGTCACTTTCATACTATATCATCTTGGCGGTTGTGTGTAATTTTTTCGAAACGAGCGACCTACGGATGATCGAAATAGGTGTCGATAAGAATCTAGTTAACAAAAGGATTGATTAAAATATTCATACAATATTCTTCGGACGAATGCGTATTCGTATTACATACGTAGATCACGAAATGGCTGGGACATCGAGGATTAAAGAGTGAGAGCGAAGCATATACTCGGATGGAAATAGAACAGTGGTATTTGCATCGTGAACGTTTCGTTGAGCCAGCTTTACACATCTTGGCTGGCTAGTTGTTCGTTCGGGTCGCAGAAGTAGCTAGTATGCTATTTATATCTGTTTATTAAATGCGAATCTGAAATTACCTGCGACGTAATCGTTCGAAAGGGAGCTCACCGAAATGCTTCTAACGTTCCGTGTCGATCGTTAACATTTCACAGCGAATGCTAGGACAAACTCATTTAACTAATGATAAAACGAAACGCGTATAATATGTCGGGCATCTTCGAAGCAATAATCACACAACACCGACTATGAAAACGCTAGGGAAACTACACAATTCTTAACAAGCTGATTGCTCGCAATCATTACGAGATAATTCTGAGACCGCGAAGGCGAGGATATAAGCGGCCGTCGACCGTACTCGCGTCATTAGTCGCTATCGTTCAGAGAAACGGCGCGGCGTTGCGTTTTTCTAGAAACGCGTTGGTGCTCGAAACGGATCCGTGTCTTTTCTTCGAACATCAACGAGAATACGTTCTCAAAATGGTAAGATGGTATTGTAACGTTAACGGTGTCGACTCGTGACAGCGTTGACAGTGTCAACAAATCAAAATCAATAATTCAATCTTACGTAGCAACTAATTTGTCTTTCTTTCATACTATCTTCTTTTTTTTCGCTAATATTCGCGGGTATCGAAATCGCAAATGCACGTAGAAGAAAATGAGGCATGAGCAATGAAAGAAGAAGGTTGATGAGAGGGGGAAGAGAATGAGTGAATGAGAGCGAGCGAGAGAGAGAGAGAGAGAGAGAGGGAGTCGGGGGAGAGGGAGGGGAGACAAGGCAAGCGCGGGAAATGAATAAAATTTTTTAAAAGAAACGTTGGATTGTTTCAGCGCGAGTGCATATCCATTCATGTGGGTCAGGCTGGCGTGCAAATTGGAAACTCTTGTTGGGAGTTGTACTGTTTGGAACATGGTATACATCCGGATGGACAAATGCCGTCAGACAAAATGTTTGGAGACGACAGTTTCAGTACTTTCTTCAGCGAGACTAGTGCTGGAAAACACGTGCCGAGGGCTGTGTTCGTCGATCTAGAGCCTACGGTGGTCGGTAAGCGAGAATTAAAGAAAAAGAACGAACGAACGAACGAACGAACGAACGAACGAACGAACGAACAAAGAATGAAACATGAAAAATACAAATGTAAAAAGGAAATGAGAAAAACAGGATGAAATAATAGGACGATTGTGTTTGCAGACGAGGTACGAACGGGAACGTATCGACAACTGTTTCATCCGGAACAATTAATCACCGGCAAGGAGGATGCGGCAAACAATTACGCGCGTGGGCATTACACGATCGGCAAAGAAATCGTTGATCTGGTGATCGATCGTGTACGCAAACTGGCTGACCAGTGTACAGGATTGCAGGGATTTTTAATCTTTCATTCGTTCGGAGGCGGCACCGGCTCGGGTTTCGCTTCTCTGTTGATGGAACGTCTTTCCGTCGAGTATGGGAAAAAATCGAAATTGGAATTTGCGATTTATCCGGCGCCTCGGATTTCCACGGCGGTCGTCGAACCTTACAATTCTATTCTGACCACTCACACGACTCTCGAGCATTCGGACTGTGCTTTCATGGTGGACAACGAAGCGATATACGACATTTGTCGACGGAATCTCGACATAGAAAGGCCTACTTACACAAACTTGAACAGACTGATAGGACAGATCGTGTCCTCGATAACGGCTTCGTTGCGATTCGACGGTGCGTTGAACGTCGATTTAACCGAATTTCAAACGAATTTGGTACCCTATCCGAGAATTCATTTCCCGTTGGTGACCTATGCTCCCGTCATTTCAGCCGAGAAAGCTTATCACGAACAGCTCTCGGTGGCAGAAATTACGAATGCTTGTTTCGAACCGGCGAACCAAATGGTCAAGTGCGATCCGCGACACGGCAAGTACATGGCCTGCTGTATGCTCTACAGAGGAGACGTTGTCCCGAAAGACGTAAACGCTGCGATCGCTGCCATCAAGACGAAACGTACGATACAATTCGTCGATTGGTGTCCAACTGGATTCAAGGTCGGGATCAATTATCAACCGCCAACGGTCGTACCTGGCGGCGATTTGGCTAAAGTACAACGAGCAGTCTGCATGCTGGCCAACACTACGGCCATCGCCGAAGCTTGGGCCCGGCTGGATCACAAATTCGATCTTATGTACGCGAAGAGAGCTTTCGTGCATTGGTACGTTGGCGAGGGAATGGAAGAAGGCGAATTTTCCGAAGCTCGCGAGGATCTTGCAGCGCTCGAGAAGGATTACGAAGAAGTTGGACTCGATTCGATCGATGTCGACGCGGATGCGACCGACGAATATTGATGCAACTTTTCTTTTCTTCTTCTCTTTTTCCTTCTCTCTCTCTCTCTCTCTCTCTCTCTCTCTCTCTCTCTCACTCACTCACTCGCTCGCTATCAATTTCGATTCGTTCGAAACGAGATACGGGTACGCTAAACACGTCGTATAATGTAAATACTATTTCAAGTTGCACCAGAAATTTCCTTCCGAGTAATATACATATAAAGAGACAAGTATAGCACTTCCCCAAAAATTATATTCCTGTGGTTGTTTCGTACATTTTAGACGTAATTTTGTTTTATTGCATTACACAAACGGGGGCTGGGAAGGCGAAATTAAATAGCGGATTAAATACATCAGCGTGACGCCTTAACAAATTAAAAACGTAAAAACATTAACAGTACAATATAGTTCCTTATCATAGACGTAATGCGATGGCAGTCTTGAGTCCTGGAAAGATGCTGTGATTGTTGCACAATTAGTTTTACTTCCGATCTTCTATTTTCTATTTTCTATGTCCTATTTCCTATACTCATTCGTCTTCTAGATACGCACTCTTGTTTCGCATAGCGATCCCCGACTCTCTCCTGTCTCGCTTGTCTCGCTTGTCTCGCGTTGTTGTCATCTTTATTCGGTTCCATTCGTTTGTGTTTCTTTCAATTTTTTTTCGATTCTTATTTTCTTATTTATTTAATTATTTATTTATTTATTTATTTATTTGCAATAAGCTTTTGTTCGTGGCAGTGTCTGCGAATGGAAAGAAAAATAAAACGGTTATATTATTGACAGCGACAAGGCGGACGATACAAGAGAAAAGGGAAATGATGTATGAGAGACGGTATGCGACGATTTCGGGATGCGTCGCGACCAAATATTTCGGTGATAAACGCAACAGAGAAATCGGATAGAATGTAAGACGTACAAGTATATTAACGGCTGTGAGTAACAATACGATTCATACCGTTGCAGCAACCATGACAATCTCTATCTGGCGGCTAAGAGAAACGCGTTCTAAGTTTACTGCGTCTATGCGAATTACAGTAGCGCCAGCTCGTCTACGCTAATATAAAAAGAATGCACAGACGTGGAAACCTCCTGCTGCCTACCTTGTCTTACTTTGCGCGTCTTCTCGGTAATTCCAAAATATAGGTATGAACGGTAATGGCCGCGAGTCAACGAATATCCAACTAACTCGGAGCTCGGAACTGTTAAAAGTTAGCAGTCTTGCCGTCTTGCGATCTCTCTATATCGAGGAATCGTTGTAGAAATCTCCGACGTGATTCACGAGACTCCTCGTCGGTCGCTCGATATAGTACAAGTAATAAAGATACAGGATCGACCGATCGACCGATCGACCGCTCGTCGATAAAACAAATTATTGTTGACGTTACGATTTGCGAGTACGTACCAGAATTAGGACTACCTACGCCTCGACTGGCTTCTTCTTTTCTTTCTTCTTCTTTAGGAATGACGGTGTCCTGAGGCCTTTCTTCTTCTTCTTTTCCTTCTTTGGCGATTCCTCGCTAACGCTCACATCCTGCGACACGGAACCCTTAACACGGAAGGTCCCAACCATAACCATAAACCATTTTGCATGCACATGCAAACAGCCAATTTTTGCTAATACGTGGTTACATGCTTTTTCCACCCCCTTCTCGCGAAGAATCGTGTATTTTCACGCCCGCCCATGTGTATTTTTTCCCCCCATTGTCCCGCATAATTCTAACCAGCAGCCGTGCCATTTTCATTCTCTCTCTCTCTCTCTCTCTCTCTCTCTTCTCCCCCCCACCCTCCATCACGCCAACCCTCATCCCTTTTTCTGTATCTGTGTTTGTATCCGCATCTTGTGTCGTTTCGCGATCGACTCGACATCGCAACACAATAATTGTCATAACTCGTATAAAAGTACAAAGTATCGAACACGAATTATATTCCCTGTTTGACGACTTTCAAAATAGCTAAAATCCCATCCCTGTCACAATCTCCTCCCCCCTCCCTCCCTCCCTCCTGCCCATTCAGCCCAGACTCATCATGCAAGCGAACATTATCGATAGACTAGCTTGCTCGAAGGCCGTTCTCGTATGATACAACAACACTATTTACGCATCGTTTGGATAATATAAGACTAGTGTCGTCAACTCTAAGCGATGAAACCGTGAAATTCGAAAGTTTGTCGGGTAAGTTTTCCGATAAATAATCTCTCTCCGAAAGGTACGTATACGTGTCGGTGGTGGAAACGATAGCGTTTCGATGTAGTGTTCGAACACATTTCAAATGTTCTCGAACTTCTCGAAAGTCGACTCTGGCGTAAATGAAAACTTTTCTCAGAAACGCTAAAATTTTGAATTAACGAGACACGGAGAAAAAATCCGTTTCGGTTCCCGCGATACCGCATCGAATTGCTTCGAAGAAAGCTCGAGAACAACATAGAATGTGTAAGTGTACAAAAGTACGGGCAACAAACCTCTTTGCTACTTTGTGAAAATGTACTGTGATGTGCGTCCGAGTGATCGCCGTTTACAGTATTTTCTCCTGCAACATAAAGCACAAAGTTACGTATCGCAAAGTCAATGGTACGCGTTCGTACGCGACGACTGCCGCAGGTACAACCCATACCCATAGCTTAGTTTTCTTCGTCTTGGCAACGCGTGTCAACCAAGGTTTTCGCAAAACGTGCAAAAAGTGCAAAAAGTGCAAAAAGTGCAAAAAGTGCAAAAATTAACGAATCGCCGAGACCATAATCGATCAAAATACGCTGCTTTTCTCGGTCACAAAAATCAGACTTAAATTCGAACATTTGTAGTCTGTTCGATGTTCCACCGACACGTGTATACCGCATATCCCATATATGCGGGGATACGAACCGCAACCGTAAATGTCGCGCGTTGATTTAAAACAAGTACGAAAATTTCCGTTCCATCGTAACGATTTATTTCTTTTCCTCTAAGTAAACCTAAAATATACATTCGCCCGATGTGCAAATCAACCGCAAAACTAGCGAAACGTAGCAAAACAAATGACAAAATATTAACGAGGAAAAGCAGAAACAAAAGAAAACGCATTCTTTGAATTATATTGTAGCTTGGGTGACGATGGTTGATGCTATCGGATCCATACAAGGACGTATGAATCTAATAAAAAAAAAGAAAAAAGAAACAAATAAATCCACATACCGAATATAAAAGCAAATCAATAAAATCGATGAAAATAAAATTGAAAAAAAAGAAAAAGAAAAAGAAAGAGTTGATTGCATGGTCTTTTGCTCTACGATATTTTGATAATGCAGAACCGATAACGCAGAAACGCGGTAATTTCGAAAATCTTGTTTCTTTCGTACGTTTTCGATCGTAAGCGGGATGAGATTAAACACGATCTCGTTCTCGTTACGGTACAATCGTCGTACCATTGTGTTCTTTGACGCTACTCTCGGTAGGTACTCTCGGTTTCCTCGTTTATAGACGCCAGAAAAGACTCGCGATCACGATCGAACGTGCAACAATGTTTAACGCAGTAGATGCATTCGACGCAAAGTTCGAAATTTTTCACAGATCTCTCGTTGTCCGCAAGATCCTCGAATGCAGACAGATTCTGCGACCGTGTTTGCTCGTTTTCGACGTCGCTCTCGTTCTCGAGAGATTCGTCAAAACTAGCCTCTGTATCTGCATAATCGACGCTATTGGAACCCGAACCCGAACCCGAACCCGAACCCGAAACCGAAACCACAACCGATCTTACTTCGTCGCTTGCACAAGTACTATACAGCGACTCGTGATTCTCGTTCAAAATCTGCACAGATTCACCATTGTCAACGATGCATCGACCATCGCAACTAGTCTCGACTCGAAAATTCAATTCAATCTCTTTTTCGTCGCTTCTCGTCGTGTTTGTTCCCGGTATCGCATGGAATTCGATAACTGCGACAGACTCTGCCTCGACTTCGACAACATTTTTCTTATCCATTCGAACCGACGCAGCGGAACAAACGGCAAGGGAAGGAATTTGATCTCTTTCGCTAGTATTCGTAGTATTTTCTGCCTGTTTAAGATCCGCGTTTGCACAGTTCTTAACCTTCTTAAGAGACCAGTCGATCGCTGTCGTTTCAGCCGTGATATGCTCAGATTTTCGTTCAAATCGATCGTTCGCATCGATTACATGGTGCACAATTTCGCTTACAACAAAGACGGGTATATTGTGATTCTTATTTTCGATCGACAGACTTCTCGGATGTGATTCGACGTTCGTCTCTGTGGTATAATACATTTCGTCTTTCACCGTGGACAACAACGTCGAGGACGAAAGACGTCGAAACAGCAAGGGTGATAAACTGGAGGTGGACGTCGATCTTTCCAACTCACAGTGTTCGTCGACCGACCGTGTACCACAAACAGTATAAACTCTTTCGAAAATTTCTGCGACAAGACAAAAAATATTCGAATAAATATCGTTGGCGTCGAGCTCGGCGATGATTTCGTTCGCGCTAACGCTAATGTCATTTCGAAAATCATCGTCGGTGGTTTCAAGCAATTCCAACATATCCAATCTCTCGTTCGAATGAACTTCGGTGTGATCAATGCAGAACGAACGTTCGTATTTGTCGTCAACGTCGAGAAAATCTTCGAACCAGATACAATTAGAGACTTCCTTGAGATCACGATCCTGCAGTTTCTCCTCGATCGTCTTCGATCGAAGACGGTAACGCGGATGATTATCATCCGTTTCATCCGTTTCATCCGTTTCATCGTTCACGTTATCCGAACACTCTGATTCTACGGAAGGGGTCAAACTATACAGTAACGTCATATCGGCGCTACTCAAGTTGTATTTCGTCGAAATTTCGACAACCGGTCGTGATAATATGTTTAATCTTATTTCTTTTGAACGTGCATTTGATTCTACCAGCTTGTAACTCGTCGTTTCGTCTGTACGAAACGTTCCCGATGTTGCATGCTCGACTCGTGTATTGCTCGAATTCCACAGATTCTTCATCTCCAATTTCTTCAGCCCCTTCTTCTGCTTCTGCTTCTGCTGCTTCTTCTTCTTCTTCTTCTTCTTCTTATTGTTGTTATTATTCATACAACGAGATACGATACACGAATCTGCCAAGGTGACAATTTTTTGGTATTGTATTTTTGGAGAACACGATATTATCGTGGGTGTCATTCGCTCCGCGATTATGCCACTTCGAGCTACCTCTAATCGAGGCCCGTGTTCATGATTACATACGTAATTTTCGTATACGTATTCGTGTCGATGTCGAACGCATGCTTGGCAGACGCATTCCTCATTATCAATGTAAATTTCATTCTTCATCTCTCGACCACTTTTACTTTCGCTGTAGTATCTGCTCGATGAATCACGATCTGCAACCACATTGTCTACGAACACTACTTTTGTATAAGAAATTCGACCCGTTTCGACACTACAGACAGAAGATACGTGTTATGATCACGGATGCTCACACCTGTGTGCCTGAAACTCAACGTATTCGCGAGGAACCTACTGCAAAAAGAAAGAAAAAGTGACGCGTCAAACATGTTAGATACGGTACGTATGCACAGCGACATTGTATTTTTTTAATTTTCGCCTTTTTCGGATTTAACGATATATCGGAACTTTCCGTTTACGGCTCGACGATTCGTAATTGATAATGGTAAGCATGATTATGATTATTATACGAAATGGAACGGTACGAAATAATACAGCGTTAACCGTGCGTGCAAAAGAGATCAAAACAGAAAATTAACAAAACAAGAAAGCGATTAATAAAAATAGCAAACATGCGGATATACGAATTTAGGGTCATGCACGGTGCAAGCGTTAGTGATCATAAATAAAAAGTACTGTGATAGAACGTAGAAGAACAAATAGATGGTTAGCTTGTTTTTTAATTGCTGAAAATCTAATGTCGTCAGCGTTAAGATTCTCACTGTAAACCTTGATGTAAATGAATGAGAAGAGAAAGAGAGAGAGAGAGAGAGAGAGAGAGAGAGAGAGAGAGAGAAAGTAGAAAAAGCAAGAAAGAAAAAAACAAGAAAAGAGGCTATTGCGAACCAAGGTTTTTCCGTACAATTCGTTTTTTTCCCATGCTTTATCCAATCTTTGAGAATGCTACGTGTCAAGGCGAAAACGAGAACATCGTTTGACAAATAGAAAAGCACTTCGACGTCGACACGTAGAATATATAGAATATATTACCAAGCCTTGATCGTTTCTTACCGTCGCTCAGGACAACTTCTGGCTGACTCGGTGCAGGCACTTGTTTCGTTTCTATCCGGAGCACTCGTGGTTCTGCCAATCAAAATTAAACGTCTACACTTTATCTTTTTTAATAGATCATACATTCTATACATCGCACAGCATACACAATACATAATACATATATGCTACACACCAAGCTCAATTAAACGAAACATCATTATTGTATTTACCATCTCTGCTTTCTTCTTCCGTTTCCGAAGTTACCGAAACCGGCGACTGGATCGGACTTTTCGCAGTGCTCGATTCGTGCGTTGCCCGACTAACGTTAAACGATGACAAGGCCTCCGATTCTGACTGCGACTCGTCGTCTGAATCGAGAAAATGATCATCAGATACTCACCTAATCATACCTACTCATCATCAGTACTACCTAAATGAAACGAATTCCATGTCGAATGTTACTTGAAAGTTTGATAGCGCGTCATTACTCACATGGATCTCCTTTCTGTTTACGTTCGATTTCTTTCTTATATTGATCTAGTTCTTGATCCGTGACGGCGTCGAAAGGATTTTTGGCATACGGAGTTTTGTAGACCATTGCGTTGTGTTGAAAACCTCGTTGAATGATACCTTTACTTGCTGCCCCCACTAAAACTACTTGTTCACCTGTTCCGCTAATCGTGGCATCCTTTTAACAAAAAAAAAAAAAACACCACATGTGCACCTCTAATTCTTTTATGCCTTTAATGCTTTTATGCTATTTTCATGTTTCTACGGGATTAAGGATAGGCATGGATTTTTCTAATACAATGATATTCGACTGCGATAATTTCTACCTTTCAAGACATATCATCTCTAGAAAACGATATACATTACCTGCATCTTCTTAGCTTCCTCCCATGTAACACCTTCTAATATATGAGACTGAGGTCCGGCTGATATCTTGTCTGCTCTCCGATAATCTTTTATCTAGGGACATCGAAAATCAATGTCATCAAAAAAGAACACGCAAAAGTTTACATTTACCCCTCTTAGGTTCCGAATACTACGCGTTAGATCCGAGTAACTCGGAAAATTCAACCGTTAGAACAACAACGAATACTTGTAAATACTTACGCGTGAAATGGAAACACTTACCTGTTGTTGTATTTCCTTAAACTCCTTTGGATTGGTGTTTTTCGGTACAAATTGAAGAGCACTGTCGATCTTGACCGGTGTACTGCTATGGGTCGGCGAGCCGTCTGGCACCCACTGCACACAAAACCAGAACGTTAGTCGACCACCGTCAATAATTCAACGTACGGTACAGCATCGTCAGAGTTTTTTTTTTTATATTGTACGCGTACGCTACGTGTGCCTGCATAGTCGGTGAGGTCGCTGCGTATTATTCCGAACCATGATATGGTATGGTATGGTACGGTACGGTACGGTACGGTACAGTATTGTATATTATATTATATTATGTTACATTATAGTATAGTATAGTATAGTATAGTATAATATAGTATAGTAAAGTATAGTATATAATTTCGGATTTTTATCCTCGTTGCTGAGGACAGATGCTGTAATATTTAGTATCGTTCGCCCATCGAATTCGATAGTTCGAGTTCTTCGGCTCGTCAACGACTCTCATTGTTTCTTAATAACGCGCAAATGCGTTCGCGTGTATGAATCACGAATACATTTATTTCTCTACAAGTTTCCTTTTTCTCTATTTACAGGGTCGATCGATCTGGTTTTGTAAATGCAGTGGGGCGAAGAATCGAACATTCATCGCTTCGACGACACGACTTACAGGCACACGTTCATACACAACCCCCAATCAACGCGAATCAATGTTTTACGGCTACCGATAACATCGTAATCGCGCAAAGTCGATAGATCGGACAGATAATGCGAACACCTTTGTCGTTCATGACAACAAGACTAATCCAATAACCGCAACATTTTATTTATTAATAGTATTATTTCTCTCCAAGTTTTCTTTCTCTTGTAATCCTTAGCTAACATGCTATCGTATCGTCTCTACACGAAAAGGTCCTTTTCTTTTCTAAAGAATTACCTATACACGATAAACAGTAGACATATATTTATTTGAATATCAAGAAGCTACAATAGAGAAATCCAGTAAAGTTTATTAACGGCGACAATCGTATTAATACGGACCAAACAACGCATCACTTACGGCTCCATAGACAGAATTATATTTCGAATTAAATCACAAGCAAGTCCATGCGAGTCACCTCGATGGTTCTTATATCGCTAATTACGTTTCTGTTGCTTGCTTTCTTAATCTTTTCTTTCTTTCGTTCTCCCTCTCTCTCTCTCTCTCTCTCACACACTCTCTCTCTCACACACTCTCTCTCTCTCTCACTCTCACTCTCTTCACCTCCCTTCATTTCACACGCGCCCTATTCCTTTTCATAGACTATATATCCGCAATATATCTTCTATTCAATTAGCATAATATGGAATGCATGTAACAGAATACAAACATGTTTCATTGCGCGATGCATGCATGATAATCAGACCTGTGATACGATATAACTATGCACAGTAAAAGCGTTCAAACCGTTCGAGTAAATTTATTTTTAAAAAAGGAAAACAAAATTAAAGGAATGATGGTTCGTTCGTTGAAATGGAACTATACGAGTTTCTCGAAAGCGAAATAAAGTCGAGGAACACAGTATCACCTATTTCTACTATTCCTACCATTCCTCTTTTGCTTATCGACTAACGAAACGAGTAATAGTTACAAAAATTTGCACGCAAAATTTATTTATTTTTTTTTTTTAACGAATAGCGAGCGGTAGTCCCTAAACAATTATGAATATAAGAACACGTGCATTGAAAACATTTACGAACGTTGATAGCGACACTTTTTTTTTATAGTACCTTCTTTTTCATAATATAGTTTGCACTATTCGTTCAACATTTCCATAATATTTTTTCCCGAATTGCACCTTACATTTTTGTTTAGCATTAATATACGTGCTCTTGCGTACGGAAACATGTCTCTCCGCGTCTACTCAGTTTTATTTTCAAAAGTGATAACCTCTACCTTTGTGATCTTTTTCGGGTCAGGAGTTCCGGTCTCCAGTATTTCAACCTTCTGATACACATTTGGTGAATTCAACCAACGCGATCTATCCGTGCCTTTCCGACCACCTTTCCAAAGCCTGTAACAATAAAAAACAAACGAATTCGATGTGTTTTATCATCTCATTTTCAATTGCATTTATACGTACGCGCACGATCAAATCATATATTTACCCCTGTTTATACAGTTCTTCCTCTTCTAGCAAATATCCCAAGGATGAGACTGCCGGCGGTACTTCGACGTCGTTTCGAGGTCGCGGAGGTTCTCCTTTCACCAATGGATTTCTATACATGTATCCTGTACGAAATCCCTGTAATAAATAAAAATGAAGGTTTCTTAAGAAAATACGAATAAGCTGTGTCCGATGAAAATTCCAAGACGAAGATAGAACGATACCAGTAAAATGAGAAATGGGACAAAGAGAAAGGGAGAAAGGGAGAAAGGGAGAAAAGAAGAAAGGAAAAGGAAAGTAAAGAAAGAGAAACGTGTGATAATTGCTTACGGCATTATCGAGCATTCTCATGAGAGCCTCGAATTCGGATCCACCGATTCGCCAACGTTTCTCAAGTTTCTCAGCTAAAGCCGTGCCCTCGGGGATCGAAAACGTTTGCTGCGGAGTTGGTGGTTTTCTAGAAGCTTCTAATATCGCTTTCTTCGATTCTTCAGAGATGAGATTTAGATTGTCGAGTCCGGCAGGCATTAATTTTAGTTGCGTCTCGCAAGCTAACACCGTATTGTAAACGTTGAAGAAGGCTTCTTCGACAGTTTCTCCGCAACAAAGAGCCCCGCGATTCGTCAATAGCATCACTTTATTCACTGGACCAAGATTTCTGGCTATCTTCTCTTTCTCCTCCGGTTCGATAGAACCGCCTATGTACTGATGAGAGCTCACCTCCCCTATCACTATACTCTCTTGCCCGATAGGTAACAGACCACACTTTAAAGATGAAATCTGTAAAAAGATTTTGGAACGTATCGACAAAATTAGTCACGTAGCCAGGATACGCGCGCAGATATTGTCACAGAATAATGTATTATGTAAGATGCTTAAATAGTTTTTTGCTTACAGCGGTAACGGACGGAGTGGTGATGTGAACGATGCACTTTATGTCAGGCCTAGCAGCATGGATCGTCGAATGTAACTGAAATCCTGTCACGTGGACCCCGAAATTGGTTGTTCCTTGCTCTACGATCGTCCCTTGCATATCAACTTTAACCAAACTGGAGGCAGTTATTTCATGGTATAGCAGTCCATACGGATTAACTAAAAAGTGTTCTTGATCTTGATTCAATCGAGCCGTGATTTGTCCACCTACGCCCTGAGTCCAACCGTAAAGATCGAGCAACCTGAACACTGCTGCCAACTTGCAACGCAACAATTTTTCTCCTTTCGCGTATCCCATACTTTCGACGCCGCGTATATCGTTGATAGGTAACACGCAATTCGAATCTGCAAACAGGTCAAGCTCGATTAATCGGCTCAACGAAACAACGTTGATCAATGTCGGATCGGCAACCGAATCAACTTACTTTTAAATACGTTGCCGTTAAACCGAGCACCCTGCGCACCCATCATATCCGAAATTTGCTGCAGAAGACCGGATGGCCCGGCTCCGTCTTTCATTTGCGTTTCAATAATTCGTTCCAATTCTTCCCGAAAGAGTCTCGAGTTCATCATCATCTCGACTCTCTTCCTTCTCTCCATTTCTCTCATGTCCTACAACAGAAATAGCGAAATGTTAAATTTTCCGCGTGGTTTTACTGTATCGGGGAAAATCATATTAGACAAAGTGACGTTCGGCGTATTACCGCGTCGATATCGGCAGGCCTCATTTTACTTTTCT
Organism: Agapostemon virescens; assembly: GCA_028453745.1. Taxonomy (NCBI): domain Eukaryota; kingdom Metazoa; phylum Arthropoda; class Insecta; order Hymenoptera; family Halictidae; genus Agapostemon; species Agapostemon virescens. The sequence goes on along the minus strand of CM052098.1, from coordinate 33,928 downwards.
CTTCTTCCGTCAAACCGTCCATTACTCCGTTGGTATGGGGCTCGGAAAGGGTCTGTTGCTCGCTCGTGTCCGTCATCTTCGGTCAGCTAGTAAAGGTCCGCTCCTCGAATGTCGATCTCTTCTTTGTTCCCTAAACTATACACCCGCGTATTATACATTTTTCGTTGTTGTTGTTCGGAACATTTGCTCTTTCGCTTCTTTTCCTTTGCCTTGTTCACTCGGTTTTACCTTTTCAACCACCAGTACCGCCGCCGCCGTCGCCGCCGCCGCCGTTGCTGCTGCCGCCGCCGCAGCCACCACCACCGCCGCCTCCGCCTCCGCCTCCTCCGCCGCCGCCGCCGCCGCCGTCACTTTCTTCCTTCCCCTTTGTAAAATACCGGCTAAAACAAATTTTATTCTACAAAATAATGCTTTTATTGCGACGGATGTTTTGACATCATTTTGTTATGCGATTTTCCAATATTTCACATATTCTGTTACAAATATAAACACGATCAACTTGCAACTACCTTGAATCCCCATGTAAACGTTCGAACATTTTATAGTCAACGTAAGTGCAAACGCAAACGCAAACACAAACGAGAGGTAAAAGATACGGGAAAGGGAAGGGGAGGGATGAAGAGGAAGAAAAGAAAAGAAAGGAAAACCTCGGGCGTTGTTCCGTTTGTGGTTTCCGGCATCCAACTTGTATCCGGCATTTTGTATTTCGTCGATCGGCGGAACGCGAAGAACGTCAGAAAACCGGTAGAAGTCAGCAAACGATCAATAAACTCGCAGCCAACAGTCAAGTGTTACGCGCGTTGAATGCGTAGACAGTAGGGGTGACCGAGGACAGGAATCCCTAGAACGGCTGAAATCGCAACGTTCTGCCTCCCTTTTCACTCTTTTTCCTTTTCCGTTTTCGTTTTTCGGAAATTCTTACCGCGTTTATTTATACCGCAGCCGCATCTCGTCTTTCCATTGCCCCCCCCCCCCCCCACATTATCCTAGTTTCATGTTCCATGTATCTTTCCGTTTTTGTGGCTGCATTTCTTTCGCGAATAACAAATATACAATAAATTCGTTCGATAAGATTAATTGCTTGATTTCAACTACACAAATATAAATGCCTATTTTTATCTGGTTGAAGAGAACCATATACCGATTCTGTACACGCGTAACCGTACGATAAATCAATTTGTACAAGAAATAAGAAATACGAAATAAAAAATTCACGATTACTTTATCGAGTCACTAACGTAACCGTCTAAAATCGCGTTCACAACGCGATTCTAATTGGACGGGTTAAACCGTGCGACAAACTCGGTCTTGTTTTATCCCTATTCAATCAGTTACGATTAAATAATGGAAGCCCCTCGATCGATGTTTATCAATGATATTTAACAGCATATTTCGACAGAACTTTCTGTATTTGTAAACGGTACTTGATATTTGTATAATCATGTAGTCAGGATTGTGCATCGTTCGATAAAGAGCGTGAAATCGAAGCATTCTTCGAAGAGTTGACAAAACATAGCAAAAGTCTGGTAAAAAATCAACAACGTAAAGTAAAATTGGCAATGAGGTGACACGGTAAGACCCGATAATGGACCGGGTCGAATAGAACACGTATCGCGCGCGAGATACTTAATGCGACGCGTCCGCTCTTCCCCGACACGATGATGTCATAACTTAAAACGCGAAGCTTATTCTGCTATCGTTGAATGGGTGGTACACCGTACACTGCGTTCGGCTGATCAAACATAGTCACGCCGTATTCGTGGCTGTCGAGTATACTCGTACTCGCGACGATTCTCCTACAAGCAATACCTAGCAATAAAGGTTGTACATCTTTACACGATACTACATGTATTGGCCGATTTATAATCGAACGAGGCATCGTATATCAAAGTTTCCGTACATCCCGCTGAAATCTAATCATCTCTGTGTAACAGGATATTCCAAGTAAAAGAATTATTCAATTAGATGCTACCGAAGCAAAGATTACTCGAAATCGATGACACGAATGCAGGTTTCGTTTATCCGAATCAAAATAGAGAATAAGAACAAGATAACACAGCAGACGCACAGGTGAGCATGCCTTCTGTAGAATCGAAATCGGAGGGAGGGAAGGAGACACAGACACACACACACGTACACACACGCGCGCACGCATAGAGAGAGAGAGAGAGAGAGAGAGAAAGAAAGAGAGAGCTGTCCGTTTATTTCCAAAGCGTAGACGATAGATTGCGCGCGAGCAGTCTCGCGTTTCTTTGTAAAAAAAGAAAAAAAATAGATAGGCATGCGGTCGTTGTTGGAAAATATAGCTCGTTTCAAATACGGCCGTTTCTCAATTGAGATTTGTGTCACACACTTGTCGTTCCATAAATGAATTCAAAGTAATATCGAACTTTTCGGAATAGCAACTACTGTGCACCGTTGTCGAACAGACGCAAACACGGGCACAGCCACGCGAATTGCACCGCACCCCAATCGCATCTCGCTTCGACCGCGTTACATCAATATTTACTACAATACGATGATCATGAGGACGTCGAGACGAACTCAGTATTCGATTATTCGTGTAAATACGCCCAAATGACCGGGACTAGAATCCACTAATTCGGATATACGATGACTCAATGTAAGCTTTTAATTTGTCAATACCTTGCCATGTTTCGCCGTTATCGCGAATGAGACTATGCCACGCCGAGTCAAGTCGAGTCGAGTCGATTCGATTCGATTCGATTCGATTCAAGTTAAAGATTTTTATGCTAAATTCTAAAGAAGAAAAAACAACGTACCCGACAATTTGACAACGACTGTCGGAAAAGCCAGTATCCCTAACGGATCGATTAAACGCGTATGCAAAAGCAAGAAGTCAACCAACGCGATCCACCCGAAGCTACCTATAGAAATCTGTTGCTCGCAACAATCGCCAACTTTCGAATTGGACATGTTTTTGACAAGTAACAGGAAAAGCAGGCGAATCGCGATCACGAATTAATCGATAAAATTGTTACGATTCGTCCTGTTCCGTATCAACAGCGTATCCTGCGCTCGATTCAACGGAAAATTATTGAGATTCATGAGAAGAAGAAAAAGAAGAGATACGATAACTTGGATTTTCTTCCATATACCTGCTATTACATGTTATAACGCGTCGACGGATGTTTCATCTTTTCGAGGGAAATTAGGAAGAGAATAAGGTCAATGATTTAACAATGCAAATGGCGATACAGCGGCAGAGAACGATGGTTTTCGATGGCGTAACTATCGCAACGTAAGAGTATCTCGATAATTACCGTTACGGTAGTTTCGCGAGATGCTCTCGAGTACGGAGCAACCGATACGATCTAGATGCATGAAAATAAACGATGAAACATTATTCGAAAGCGATTAGCGACATCGAAAACTATCCAAGATTACCGCCTAATCGACGACACACCCCTTAAGCTACGTCATTCCTGTCAATTATTAGTAGCCACGATGTTCGTTCGCGTCGAAACAAGTTTGAGAATCTAAACGCGACTTCGTAGATTTACACATCGTTTCCTCGGTCGTACAAACAACATACCTGACAGAAAATCGGCGACTATCGTTGGTAGTTGGTATATTCGTATCCGTTTGGGAAACCGTTCGACTCGCCGTTCGTATCACCGAGCAGTCGTTCCGTTCGGTGGACAGCTTCCCCGCCCCCGTCACCGTCGATGCTCTTCCGGCGGCTGGTAGAGCCTTCCTCGAGCCTTCTCTACCTCCTGCTTCCCCCGTACTACTACTACTACTACTACCGTCGCCACCACCACCACCGCTACCGCTGTTACCACCACCACCACCACTATCTCCTCCACCACTACCTCCTCCACCACTACCACCACCACTACCACCACCACCACCACCTTCAATTCCACTTTTCGTCGTCCCCACAATCACCACTATGAAAAGCAAAGCGCGTCTCCCTTTCCCGTCATCCGTGTTCAACACAAACTAGGACAGCAGATGTTGTTTAACCTATTCTTTTACACTTGTCTCGGGTTCGATATTCGAACGTGCTCGTAAATTTCCATGCCTGATTTCGATTTTTCTTCGAGAAACAGATTTTTTCTCCGAATGTATCGACAATTTCGTTATGCTGCTCGTATACCGTATACCATTCGTGGAAAATTTTGTCTCTGTTCTGTGCAGATTCCGCGTCGCTTCTCTGCTCTTTCTCTTGATCCGATTCTTGGTTGAACACGCGGAACGTGCGCATAATCCTGTTGCGCACCGATTCACGAAACCTTGGCGGTACCCCAGCGAGAGGTCGATTCTCGATGTCGCTGTTCGATCCATCGCTCTGAAGTTAACGTCCATTCGAAATATTCAAAACTTTTAGACTCGGTCGTGCGTCGAATTCGACACACGATCGCGATCTATCGTAGTTATCGTGAAGTACGATGATCGGAGAGGTACAGTCGGACAAGGTAGTCGGAAATGCCCTTCGGTCGAATTTCTTGGCCGATGCGCCATCCGATAGGGTATCATGAGAAAACATACTATGTGAATTTTCAACCCTGTATCTCGATCTGAAGGGTACTTATCGGGTTATATTCGGATAATCGGTTGTTGATTTTCAATTTAGAAAGCTGAAGCGAATTGCAGAGTATGTGTTTCAGTTTCTTTCATATCTCAGATTCTTTTTAGAATGTTTAAACATCGTTAACTAAGGAAAATGAGCCAAAAACGGATTATCCATAATAATATACTCCATAAACTATCCTCTCGATCGAGATACATGGTTGAAAATTCTTATTTTAATAAATTTTATTTTTTCATGATGCACCGTCGAAAAAACTTGACTCAAGGGCATTTTTCACTACTTCATCCGGGCTATACCCGTTATATCGTTTATCCGAGTGGAACGATAGTCAATGTATGCCACGGTATAAAATCTGAAAAAGAATTTATAGCGCTATTTCCTTCTCTCTTGTTCTTCCCGGCACAGATATTTTCCTTATCGCGCGTTACATGTTGGCACGCGTAGTTTAAAGTACGCCGATAGCGTGTTAACAGTTAACAAGCTTCAATCAGCAGCCATCAAATTATATATGCTTTCGAAGCGCAATGCCGTATCGAATACGAACAAATATAACATGCTCCTTTAACCGTCGTATATCTCATCCGTATCTACGAAGAACTAAACACATTTTTCTCGTTTTCTTTCCAGAAGTTCCAATGTATGAAAAGGATCTATTCGCATACTATACGAATGTTCGTACGCACGTTGCGTGCATGTATCTGGTAATACATCATCAGCGAGCACCACATTTGTTTCTCTTATTACATAAGAACCTGTTCGACGCTTGGACAGAATAAATTGTGAACCTCGGAGTTTCGAGGGGGGCTGATATTCACAACATCGCGTTCCACGAGTCAGTGTTGACTAAGCTCTGAACCGGGTTGGCACGCGCATCTACTTTCTTCAACAAACTTCTCCATATATTCGATCAATTTTAAATTTATTTCTACCGAAACATGAATTTCAAATTAATTATGAAATCATTTGAATCCCTGGCACGACAAGTATGTATAAACTCAACAAACTTTGCCGCCCTTTATACACCTGTTTTTTGCGGTCCACGAGCTTTTGCTAATTCAAACGTGAACGCGAACGCTAATCGTACAAAATTTCACACGCTCCTCTGTATTCGACAATAACAAATTTGATAGCCGATTGTTCCTTGATAACCTTCTAAAACAAAAGATGTACTTTTTTTAATTTTACTCGCGTAGACGAGCGTTCGACGAGTGTGTTACGTTTACCGTGATCAGATTAATACGATGCACTTTCGATAAATCACTAGACTTAACAAATATTTTATTTACGCTACTAAATTTTCTCTCTCTGTTTTTATCTCAGCGTAATGCAATTTAGATACCGCTGGCTGATGTTAATTATTCGTTGTTTCGCGGCGTTAAACAAGTATTATATTAATTATAGCTCCTTAATATTACTTTGCCACTGATCGATAATGAATGCCTTGGTAATTCGATTCGGATTCCACAGAGCGGATGCTTTACAAGACATTTAGGCACAAGCATACCACGGTACGATCAATCTCTAGGACCTCTTACTCAATTCACGGAGGACGAACTCCTGATGAAACAAGCTGGTAATTATGCTACGTATTCGCATTATTGTTGCACGCTTGAACGCTTCCTGTTACGATTCCGAAATCTGCTCTGATCGTATCGTTCACAAATACATTTCAGTTAGTAAACTAGCGAAGGAAGAGATTACTCCGCTTGTACGCGAAATGGAGAAAAAGGGCAAGGTCGACGATGGATTGTTGCGGAAGCTTTTCGACAACGGTGTACGCGAATAATATCTATTTATTTACACAATCGTTCATTATTTACACATTATTTACACGTTATCGTTCCTTATCATCCCGCTTTTCAATGAAATTTTATGCGACCATGTAATTGTTCTGTTAACGGGTACAGTTGATGGGCATCGAGGTTCCTGAAAAATATGGTGGTTCTGGATGCAATTTCATGTCTATGATCTTAGCGATCGAAGAAGTGGCAAAAGCTGATGGGTCTGTCGCGGCGCTAGTCGATATTCACAATACCTTGGTAAATTCATTAATCTCGATGGTTGCTTCGGAAGAACATAAAGCAAAATATTTGCCCCAACTAGCCCAAAATTACGTAAGTAGATATCTACATACAAGTTCTGACGTCGTATCTGTTTATGGTTATCGCGCCAGCTTCACCACTTTTATGTAAATACCTCGATACCAATGCACGCGAATCCGAAGTATGTATTTTCAACGTACCGTCGCGATTTGTTTTTCTCATGCGACCGGATCACATGGTTTCCGCCGTAACTTCTATCTAACCCAGACCAAATCTTTGTTTCCTCGTACGATTGTCGTTTTCTTGTTTTAGGCGGGTAGTTTTTGCCTTACGGAGCCTGGATCGGGATCGGATGCGTTCTCTTTGAAAACCGAAGCCAAAAAAAGTGGATCTCATTACGTGATAAATGGTACAAAAATGTGGATATCAAATTCAGACATTGCCGGATTATTTATAGTTTTTGCAAACGCAAACCCTTCAGACGTAAGTCGAGACACGTTTCGCTTGTTTTCTCAATGACCAAAATGATCAAACAAATGCTCTCGCATGTAATCGTAAAGGTCAAAAATACAGAATCGAACTATACGTAGAATCATCCGTGGGAAACGTTTCAACGAGTAACAGCTGTACGAATACGATTTTAGGGATATCGTGGCATCACAGCGTTCCTCGTGGAACGAGATACACCCGGACTAACGATCGCCAAACCGGAAGACAAACTGGGAATAAAAGCTTCTGGCACTTGCATGATACATTTCGACAATGTTCAAGTAAGGAAATTACTTGATACGAATCCAATTCAAAATTCAACTTGAGAATAGAACTATTCAACATAATGCATTCATTGTACACACGCACAAACACAAACGCACAGATTCCAGATACGAACATCTTAGGAGAGTATGGCCATGGCTACAAATATGCGGCTAGAATTCTCAACGAAGGTCGAATCGGTATCGGAGCTCAAATGATTGGTATAGCACAAGGATGCGTAGACGCCACCATACCATACACCTTGCAAAGAAAACAATTCGGGAAAGATATTTTTTCGTTTCAAGTATAGACAAGAAATTTCTACTTTTCTTTAAACAACAGATAGTAAATGAGATGAACATAGTAGAGCAGTAAGTTCGTTAATGTTTCCTTAGTCGATGCAACATCAAATCGCGCAAGTGGTTACCGAACTCGAGTGCGCCAGATTATTGGTTTACAATGCTGCCAGATTGGTTGATGCGAAACAAGACGTTATGAAAGAAGCCGCAATGGTGAAACTGGTTGCATCGGGTAAGTAATACTCGAAGAAACGCCATAGATAAATAAGTAATACAATAAATTTTACAATAATGGTGGTAATGATACCGACCAAAACGATATATTACACGGTACTACATTGTCAAATTTTAGAAACGGCATTACGTGTTACTGCAAAATGCATCGACTTTATGGGTGGAGTAGGATATACGACCGACTTTCCTCAGGAAAAGTACTTTAGAGATTCCAAGATTGGTACTATTTACGAAGGTACAAGCAACATGCAGTTGTCAACCATAGCCAAGTGTATTCGTAAGGAATATTCATGAATTGGTCATTGTTGACAGTTCCTGCTATATTTTTCTGCATCATTATATATTACCAATTACAGATATTTTTTTATATTTTTTTGTACTATTCTGCGCAATCATAGCGATCAATAAATATATATTTTGTTTATAACCGGTTGAAACGAAGATTACAGTGGATCGGGGGGTAATTTAAACCCTACAAGATTCGCAGTTTCTTGGGTACTTCGTTCACCTTTACCACTGTATAGGGTTAGAATCTGTTTGCACGTTCTCCGAGAATTCAAATAACATAAATACGTCTCGGCTAGATTTTTCAATTCTTCCCGGGCTTTACATAAAACTTCTGAAGTTTCTCGATGAGCTCGTGCTTGTTCCAAAATGTAACGGACCATCGCATCGTTTTGCATCTTTCGATCGGAGGGCACCGACCGTCGAATTTCTCGTATAAGCGCACGAATCAATTGTACGTTGGTTTTCATCATCCAGTCGGCCTAAAACAAACAAAAGTCGATGATTAGAAAGAAAGCGTAAAAACTAATGTAAGATTGCCAAGATGTTGTCGCTTCGACGCTATTTTATTCATCGTATTGTGCACTCTTTGTGAATTTAAAAGGTTAATACCTAGAAACGTAATTAGAATTTTTAGCATCTATTCGTTCGGTTTGTTTCGCGGTGAAATAATCTATGGTCGAGTGTTGGTAACAGGGTTCCTCTCTTTGCTTCCAGAAAATCCTAGGTATCTTATCGATATCTTGTTCCAAAAATATGTGAAGATTCAGATCATTGAATGCTTCTTCGTGTGGAAAATTGTTTTTCAAGGCAATTTCCGTGACGTATGGCCGAATACGTGCTATGTAATAGACGCTCGCAGACACGTCGGTTGTTGTCAAATTATCGAGCACGGCGGAAAAACTATTTGTGAAAAGGATACATTTGCACAACCTTTTGCCCCAATTCGCAAAAAGGAAATTATTGGTTAAATGCGTCGAACAGTGCGGCATATATACCAACGTCGCGTCATTCTCGACAATTCGTTTCCCCTCTTCGTTGATATTCAAAACAGTAAAACCGAACCTTATTAAGAATTTTATTTCTTTCGACGAAAACATTGGGTCGTACACGTAAACGCGTGAACCGTAATGACTCCTTAAAGATAGCAATAACGCCAATTGATACTTGGAAGATTTAAAACGCGAGAAGGAACCCAGACCGTAGCATAGTATCTCTGAAATACCATTGACGTTCAAAGCATTTAAGGAAGTTTTCATGGAACGGAAAACATTATCGGCAAACAATGTGTTTCGCAATTCCGTCTCTGCCTCGAGAAGTCTTCTGAAAATGATTGCAAAATAAACAAAAGAACAAATGCAACGAATGTTTTCGATACATCGGAGAAAATCTCTTACCCAAACAGGACCTCGCAATTCACATCGCTAAAATTGTCGTCGTTATCGTCGTCCGGTAACGGTACGTTTGGATCACAACTGTTTCGAACGCGGGACACTCGTTTCTTTCGACGATATACAAGTTTAAACTCTCCGGTGTCTTTCGTCTCGCAAGCCATTCTAAGTGTATTCGATTCGAATGTCTCTACTTTTGCGTACGTTTCCTTAGCAACTTCTGTCACTAACGATTAAGCGGTTCACGTAAAAGGACTCACGTATGTAAGCCTTTCGAATCTCAAATTTAGCGATGCAAATAATACCCAATGCGTATACAAAAACTAACCGCACTTTTAACTACTCGAAAGTAAATAAAATAAATGCATCCACCAAAGTTAAAAGTAGTACAAACGGCATACCAATATAAATCGCGGTCACTTTGGATTGAAATTATTAATGCAACTAGCGGGTGCCTTCTACTGCCTTCTTGTTCGATGTTTAGACAAAATTTTCATGCAACGATAGGTACCGTGCGTCTTCATCTACAACAATTGATCATGGACACGGCTGAGGCTGAGGCTAGGTTGCAACACGTTGTAACACGGTCCAATAGATGGCGCTGTTACAACTATTATAGATTGTCATTGGATAATATCGTGAGGATTGTACGAAATGCGTACTGCAGGCTGGTCTAGATGGAGTCAGACACACATACATATATAATATAATATGCACGTTACGTGCTCATTAATACAATATATACAGCATGATATAATGAATTTCTGTTCGAATCAGGCTTAATATCAGATATTTTTCACGAGGTAAGAAAATGTTCAACCATCGTTTTCACCGCGAAGACATCGCGTTACTCTTCTTCCACAGTTTTTCTTTCTTCCGTACTGTTTCGAAATAAAAATCATCGTTACGATGAAATGTATTCTTCAAGTTCGAACTCGACTCGTCATTCTCGCACTCAGTCTGTTCAACGATACGAAATTGTTAACTGGTGCGCGCATACATGCATACGGTGTGCAAACGATTTGGATTTTGAAAAGAAAATGCAAAAACTTGAAGACGGAACACGTGACAGACAGAACGGGTAGAAGGAGAAGCAGCGAGACGGTCTTAACTAACGATGTGTACAGCGCATGACGTATGCGTTATTCGTCAACGACAAACTGACCGAACGGACGGTAACGGTCGGTCGTGTAAGCGTAAGCGGTCGACCAAGCAAATCGAGAGTTATGATCGATCGGCATAAATTGGATCACGCAAGTGTACACAATAAGTTCGTATCGATGAATTCGTGCCGATCGATTTTGACTAACAGCATTTTATCAAAGTGTATCATGTTGTAAAAGGAGAAACTTGCGGCGTTATCGTAAAAGAAGGTAAAGAAAATATTTATCATACGATCATCACCAACGAACGTGAACGTTCGATCTCGATGGGATTGTGCTTTGTTACGTGCACCTTGAAACGACGATTCACATGCATTTAAACTTTTATTAGTATTACGAGAAACGAAATCGTACTAACTGCAGTTTCTTTCTCTAGATACCGATAGGCGACCTAATCTGCTAGGCGTTGCCATATTTACACGAAGCAAAAGTAGAGGCTAGAACGACACGAAACGGTATTCGAAATAACGTTACGCGTATATTATTCAACGTTTGATGTCTCGACGGTACAACTTCTTTCCTCCGTTTCCTTTCATTCGTGTCGATCGTGCCGTCGATCGAGCCTCTTCTTTTGCCTCAAGACACGAGTCAACGGTTAACTTAATAAACTTTCGATCGTGCGGAAATACAGTCGGACTACGCGTCGAGTCCTCTTATCCTTCGAATCGATCAAGTTGTCGTTGACGGAATGATAATCGGAGCGAGCGTCGATTACGCGTTTCTCTCGGCGTTTCAGAATCCGAGGGTCGGGAGATAGGTATCCTCTTCGGAACGGAACACGTGAACCACCACGGGAAAGTAAGTTTTTTTTTTTTTATCGTAAAGTAATCTCAGTATTTCTACTGCAAAAAAAAAAAAAAGAAAAAAAATTTGTTTTTCCTTCAACGACAATACATCTGTCTAACCACATTGATTTGCGCCGGTATATTTTGTCCATTGTGATTCAGGCGTAAACCGGCTTCCGGCTTATCGACGTGCAGCATTTTTTATAAAGATGTCTTTAATCGCTCAAACGAATAAATGGTCTCCGAAATTTATTATAATCTTTCAATTAACCGTTTGGACCGTCGTTGGGATCATACTTCTCCGAAAAGGCGTAAAATCCTTACGCGACATTCAGGATACGCTACGAAACGACACTGCCGATACACAGGTTTGACATTTTTATCGATCATCAAAGTACCAAATAATTTGTTTAAAGGCGCGCTCACGTTACTCGCATATGCGCGGAATGCTCGTGCTACAGAGAACGTTGGTCAATGTAAACATACACACACATACGTACGTACATACGTGTTTAAGAGATGTACACACGTGTGCATGTTTATGTTGAGCGTCCTGCTGGTACGTACGCGCGCGTATCGTGCGCGAATTTTTATAAAGGGGGGAAACGCAATGGAAAAAATGAAATATCAATCGATTTTATCCTTATTCTTCTGACACTGGGAAAAGATGCGTGACTAGAGATAGCTGGACGCGACAATAATGTATCGAGGAAAACCTTACTTACACGAACGAACGAACGTAATTACTTTCCAAATCGATTGACATTTCTTCGAGTTTCTAAGATTTCTGTGCATGCACACACGTATATGTTGTACGTGCATACATGTTCGTATCTTTGAGAAAGAAAATAGAGAAGCAGCGAAAGATTCGGGAACACTATTTTCACAGGAAAGGATCGCGAGACGGAACGAAAAAGAGTCGATCCAAGAATCGAATATTACGGAAAATCATCATCGAATGGCTCTTAACAGTTCCGAGGCTCCTAGACGAAACAAAATATGGTTATCGCGCAAACCGTATGCATCTTATCAAGCAGACAATATTCCTATCAAAAAGCGAACAACATTTATCGATCGTAAACAAGATCCTCGCGGCATTCGCGCGATACAAACTCTGAGGATTCGTTCATCCATCGAGAACAAAGACGAACAAATGGAAAGTAAAACAGAGGCTGCCATCCACGGTGTAGTCCCGATCGATACGACAAATCTTTACGACACAGAGGAGAACGCATTATTCCAATCGACGCAACCCAATTCCACCAATGTCACTAGCCTAACCGGTATCAAGAAAATCGAACAAAACTTACAGCGCACTCCAGTGAATCGAATCGGTGTGGCTGTAGCTATAACGATGCTGGCAGTCGGTGTAGTTATGTTGCTCTTAGGACCTCTGATCGTTATTCTTCGGGCATACAGCGATAGAAGACGGTCCACGCAAATCTTTCTAAAATCAAGGTGTCACTCCGACCGACCACCGACCTACGAGGAAGTAGTATTAATGGATCAAGCGCCAAGATATTCGACGCTTCAATTAGACACGATCCCTGAATCTTCTCCCTCTCTTTGAAGAATTTTCTTACGATTAATTTACAGTCTTTGAACACTTTGTACATTGATCGGCGCGCGCGCGCGTGCTTGCGTGCGTGCGTGCATATGTGTTGGGGAGGGGGGTTGTATGTACATTACATACACAGTATAATCTTTCGACAAATTCCATTTAATATCATCGCATACGCATTTTGAATTCTCGTTACCTTTCGAATCATAATACGAAGGCTTCGAACGATCGATTCGATTTGCTTAGAACGGATCCTAGATTCGTCGTTCGTACTTACTCGTAGTAGTCTAAGTAAGATAGTTTATAAAAATACGCGTACGATCTAATTGTCTTGCACGCACGTCCAATAGCGATATTTTCTCCACTTTTCTCTTGAACATTATATTCGTTTTTTTCTTTTCTTTTAACCATTCATTGTTTATACAAACAATTATTTGCGAGTCTGTTGTCTTCCAAAATTGACATCTATAAATTTAAAACGAAACGACGTGTGCGAATTGGACCAAAAACCGAAAACCGAACCGAACGAAACTGAACATAGGTAGGAAAATACGACAACGCCCGACAGAACGGAACGGAACGGAACGGAACGGAACGGAACGGAACGGAACGGAACGTAACGTAACGGAGTGAAACAACTCAGTAACTCGAGCCAAGATGGTACTGGAAAGTACGATGATATGGTAAGCTATTGACATTTGTTCAATTTATTCAAAGCAATATCGCATTTTATTGCTTTACTCGATTCAAAATTTAATTCTGCTGTACAAGCGCAAGAAAATCTCCAGGCAATCCCGTCAGAATAAAAATTTCAACAATTCGCGAACGTCGGACGCGAGTGACAGTGCAAAGTTGAAACGGTCGTAGCGGGCTCACGAGCAATCTTTTTTCATATTATTATAATTACCGAATATTAAGTGTAGTTTGCACGCGAACGAAGCGCGGAACAGTTTTCACTAAGAAAAAAAGAAAGCGGATGTCTTGCAATCGGAATATATTTGGCATAATAATTATAGCGTTTGGAGGTTATACGGATCTAAAGATACCGAAGACACCGTAGACTTTCAGTTCACACAGAAACCTGAAGTACTTATTGGTATCCATTTAAACGTTTTTAGTGTCGACAACAGCAATTACATGAGAAATGGAGATTTTTTACCAACACGTCTTCAAGCACAACAGGAAGCCGTTAATTTGGTCTGCCACTCGAAGACTAGGTCTAATCCTGAAAACAACGTTGGTTTGATAACATTAGCCAAGTACGTAAAATCATATTACATAAATTAATTACTAATTAATTATTAATTATTCAAATTTTACATTTTATGCTAATAGCGTCGAGGTATTAGCTACATTAACGAGCGATGTAGGTAGAATTTTATCCAAGCTTCATCAAGTTCAACCCAATGGCAATCTATGCCTGATTACTGGAATAAGAATTGCACACGTAAGTATATTTCGCTAATCCTTTCTTTTTATTATGTACCGTATAAACAAGCCAAGCACGATTAATAATAATCATCGTTGATGTAATGTTACGCTACAGTTAGCATTGAAACATCGTCAAGGTAAAAATCATAAAATGCGTATCGTGGCTTTCATCGGTAGCCCGATAGAGATCGATGAAAAGGAACTGGTAAAATTAGCAAAACGTTTGAAAAAAGAAAAAGTGAACGTGGATGTGATCAGCTTTGGCGAGGAAAGCGTCAACAACGAAGTGTTGACAGCGTTCGTTAATGCTCTGAACGGGAAGGACGGTACTAGCAGTCATTTGGTCACTGTTCCACCTGGACCACATTTATCCGACGCGTTAATTTCTTCTCCCATAATTCAAGGAGAAGATGGGATGGGTGGTACTGGCATGGGAGGAGCCGCTTACGAATTTGGTGTAGATCCAAACGAAGACCCAGAACTAGCATTGGTTTGTCATCTATCATTTTTCTCATTCCCTACGGACGTCGGACGAATAATACAGCCAACAGCGTCGTTCCTAAAACTACTTATTTCTTTGCACAGGCATTACGTGTTTCTATGGAAGAGCAACGACAACGTCAAGAAGAAGAAGCACGAGCTCAAGCGACCGAAACAGCTGAGAACATGCAAACGGAAACTACTAGAGAGGCACCGAGCGAAGAAGCAATGTTAAAACGCGCGCTAGCCATGTCGCTCGAGGGCGCAGAAGATTCATCTTCGACATCCGATAATACCACACCGTCTAGTGGAAATGTGCCGGACTTTGCTCGTATGACGGAAGAGGAGCAAATTGCTTTTGCCATGCAGATGTCCATGCAAGATCAACGTACGTCAATATCCATACGCATTTGCAACTGTGTAAGTTGACCTAAACTGAAATTATCGTGTCTTTTGTTCTCTTTCTTTTCTGCAGAAGAACACGAGTCCTTAAAGGAAGAGGCAATGGAAGTTGAGGAGGACTACGCCGCTGTAATGTCCGATTCAGCTTTTCTACAATCAGTTCTGGAGAATTTACCGGGTGTCGATCCTCATTCCGAAGCCGTCCGTCAAGCTGTTGGATCTCTTCAGCAGAACAAGGATAAAGACAAGGAGAAAGAAAAAGAAAAGGAAAACGAGAAGGAGAAGGAGAAAGAGAAAGATAAAGACAAGGAAAATAAATGAAAAATCAGTGCTCCTTCGATATATATATATACATAACTATATGTTAATCGCTGTTTTGTGAATACATCTATACCAAATATAAGTTTTCGATTTTTCAGGACTTTATTTACCGTTTTCTGTCCTGTCCTTTTCTTCGTTCGAAACCGGTATCGAATGTTATCGAGCGATCATCTTATACTATGTACATGCATTTAAATGTATATATTACATAGGTACACCTACGGTACTTTCCTTCTTCGTTGCTAACACACTACCCCCTCCCATCGATTTACGTTTCCCCACTAACGACGTTAACGCTTCTCATAAAATGGCTGCTGACGCTCGCTGCGTTCAAATGCGTCCTGTTTACCGTTGAAAGAGAAACGTTAAATTTCAAAATGGCGCCACGTAGGAAAAGTATCGGAACTATTCGCGGTTGTTTCAGCGATATTTTGGATAAAGAAAATAATTATTTACGTTCTTTGAGTGATTACCAAGCACGAGTCAGAAGACGCGACAGCATCCGAAACTGTAAAAACGTAGCGGTAAATTTAAATAAGTTTGTTTACACTTGTTGCTCACTCGCATATATGTATATGTGTATATTAATTGATTATAAATGATTATAAAAGAAACAAGAAAATGATAATGTATTGAAACGTTTAATCGAGGTGGACCTAATAACTATCTATCTTGCAAAACTAATACTTCGAATGAAAATAATTCTGTGCTCATATTTACGAAACCAAGTTGCCACTAGTTATATGTCAATATATCAAGACGATACGCGATAATTGTATTTCTTTCAGGAACATGATTTAAAACGAAAGATCGAGTTGGAGGTGAAAATAAAAGAAGGTTCGTCAAGGTTGTTAGCTGCTGCACGGCATCCCACGCAAAGTTTGGAAGCTGCACGTGCTCTACTCATATCGAACAAACGAATGTCTATTTACGCGATCGAATTGCAAAATCGTGGTACCAGTGATACTACAAATACAAGGTAATAATCCCTTATCCAGGTATATTTAATTATTAATTAGAACTATCAGGTACAACTTGTTACACTTACAGCACTACCAAAACCAATGGAAAATTATCTGTGTCGGATCTCAGATTTCCCTTGATGTGGAGAGATTCGGATCATTTTAAGAATCGTGGAGATCACAGAAGATTCGCAGTATTCTGTTTAGCTCGAGTCGGTACTGAAATTCACGATACAACCTTGCTGTATCCGATCGATAGAGAACAGACAGACATTAGTTTTCCCGACACTTTATTATTGTACGATATCATAGTTTCATTTGTCGAGCCTGATGGAAGGTTTCTCCATAATTCGATTACAACTATTTTCAGCAATAGCGTACCAGCAGAGTTCGAGTTAACATTAGAGGTTTATAGTCATGTATTACAAGAAGATCTTAGTATCGCCAGTACCCCGAGAAGAATCAAGAGAACTATTCATTCGTCAATTTCGAAAACCGTCGGCAGAAAGTTAGCGTCGTCTTTACGAGACGAGTACAACTCTACCAAGACGTCAGCTTCCGTTCTGATTAACATACAGCGTAACGATTAAAACACGATATTATGCGATTATACTTTATACATTTTATCTTTCAGAAGACCACAATTTCATGCGGTGGCCTGTGCAAAAATGTCTCTCGACGACTCAGATGGAAATATACATACGCACGATTTGGCATTAAACAATCTTGACACAGGTTGAGATTTCAATCTACAATTTCATTCTCATTTTTTTTGTTTTTATTTTCCTTTGTGGAAATTTTGCCTTTCGCACCAATACATCGACGTTGAACTTTTATCTTTTAGAAACCAAAGCTCATGCTTTGCCACTTTTCGGACACTTCTGTTGCCGTTTAGCTGTACAACCGGATTGTATAGATAATGAAGTAGGCATAGGATTTGTAATTATAAACGGTCAACGTTACTGGGCACGATTACACGGTTTCGAGCTAAAAGCCTGGAAAACGAAAAAACTTGCAGAAGAATTACAGAAACCTGCGATCACGATTTGTGTGAACAAGGTGCGGAAAAACGTAGCCATAATTTTCTTAAACGTTCCGTTGACAAAACGATAATATTTCGTTTCAGGATACTCTTGTCCGACAATCAAGATCAATGAATTGTCAATTACGGACCATCAATTGCGTAGATGGTATCAGAAAACAGGATACTATTGAATTTTACGCAAAAGATGATTTTCAAAACTGTTTAGAACAGTTAATACATCGTATTGACGAACATTCCAAATGGAAACATGCGGCAATGAACTTTCAGCCAATTCCATCTTTGGAAAATTCATGTTCAAATGCAAATGTGAAAAATTTATTTGTTGTCAATAGGCAACAAGGATCCTTGTACGACGAAATTCCATTGATAGGTAAATGCCTCCAAGATAGTAAGCAGAATTGCTTTAAATAAAATAATATGATCTTTGAATTTTATTTAAATTCGATCGTTTCAACGATAAAAATTATACGTATCTACAATCTTATAGAACCTGTACAGTGTAAATCTGTTTCGAGCATGTCTGTGTCGAAAGGAATGCCAAAATTCAACCGTCACAATTTTAATAGCAACGCTTCGACATCGGTGGGCTCTCAAACTCCGGTCACTGCATTGAATTCGCATAAAAAATTTTTCAATACTATTCACTACAGATGAAACATCGGTAACGCATAAAATATTTTTGTGTTGTACATTCTTCTAAGTAAGAACTATACAGCTTGTATATTTTTCTTATATTCTACAGAATATATTATTTATATGTTTCTTTAGATAATGTAATTACAAAATAAATTTTACTGAAAAATCTTACACGAATTGAATATTCAAAATGATTTCTATCAAACGTATTTATTCCTCTTGCTTTTTGTAAAGATAAAAACCAGTAGCGATAGAAACAATGGTCAGTGCTTGCGCACCGACCCGAACACGCATCATATACTGAGACATTTGTTGGTTTCCATTGTAAAAATTCCAAAGACCGTAAGTAAGGGCACTTATAGTTGCTATGGTACCTGAAGTAACAAAGAAGTAACATGATAGTTTTTTTCCATTTCCATCACGCATTTTTATAGATGTACATTTGAAATAATATCGTGGCTTTTGTAATCTTAATTTCTTACCTATTGGTACGAAAGGATTTTCCTTTGTTTTGCGTAGCAGTTTCTCTGTAAAGGTCTCAACAACGTCATCCCCATAAACCTCCTTACGCAATTGAATCCAATCTAGCTTGTCTAACGCTTCCGAGGTTGTTTTTGAACTGTCCGACATCATCATTCCGAGAATACTTATTTGTTAGTAATGGAACAATGCGACGATCCTCGAAATATCGAGTGATTTTATTTGATGATTGAATATTGTTGCGGCTTTTCCTATAAATTCTAATTGGGAAAAAAAGAATACATTACAATTATATTTTGCTGGTTGACAACGCCACACGTTTCATTGATAATTTGCAATATCTATATTTATGTTCATACTCGTACTCATATTTATGTAATAATAGAAAACACATAACCTACTATTAATCTATGGGAATGTACTATCTTATTTCTGTTAGATCGAAGTACATGCTCAAATGGATGACTCGAATACCGTAAGAGAGAGAGATAGAAGATCTTATTAATCTGATTCGTCAACATTTCCATTTTGACCAATCGAAAAACTATGTGTTTAACAATCAATAGAATTCGCATTCTTTTCAGTTATGCAGAGCACTATAAAGTATGTAAATCAGCATATAACATAATTAATGGACATTGTTAAGCCGAGTTTATAAGTAGGTATACAATCAACAGACAGAATACAATATATTTATATGATTGGTGCGTTTAAAGTGTATTGAAAATTCAACCTTCTTTCGTGATGCATAAAATTTGTCTAATGTTTTTACATGCATACATACATACGATTCTACCCCCCCACTTTGTATATATATATGGAATGCTTGGGTCTTCCAAAATAAGTAACTTTTTTTTAGACACAAACACACATACATACTGTTGTGTATACAATCGATTGTTATCGTTTGTGAGGTGTGCCAAAATAAAAGCAATATGAACGTGCGAAATATTGTTGAAGAATTAACACAAACTTGTATAGAAAATCGACGTAATGTGGAATTGTGCACCGACAGACAGGAACGCGAAGCGCTAGTATTAAAGCACATTAAAACATACACGGGAAAAGGGTTTTCTATTACTGATTTTCAAACAGGTTATTACATGGTTTTAATATTTGTTTTCATATAGTATTTAGACAAATGAAAATTAATCGTATTTACTGAGATGTAAATGCGCGCGTACGCACGCACGCACGCACGCACGTACCTACATGAACACACCTCACACACACACACACACACACACGACGCACGCATGTATGCATCGATAAAAGTCAGTGTTGCGATTAGTCAAATTTTACCTTTAACGCTTATGCTTTAATTAATGTGTGTAGATGTGTGTATGTGTACGCGTGTACGAGATGGTCTGTGGATTTTAATGGTGTTCACTTTGGTTTCCGTTAGGTGAAAAGTATTGTGATTATATTAATGTCGCGCAGCGAAAGATCTAACGAATTCAACGAACCGCTTCAAAAAAGCAATAGCAGATCGAGTTCGAATTCATTACCGAATTCGAATTCGAGTGTTTTTCTTACAGAAGAAGAAGTATACGAATATGACGAACTCGTAGAATTCGAAAAAGTTCTCGACAACGAATTATCCAATTTAAGGAACTATGAAAAAGAATTTCCATCTACTAAAGAAATCATGGATTTATTACACAAATATAACGATATTAGAGATGCAACTCAGGCACTCCTCGGTGCAATAGCTGTAGCGAATAGAACCACTGTCAAGAATTTATATCAACATTATGGTTTGTCCACTGAAGAAGAGTAAAAAATTTTTATTTTTCCACAAAAGTACCATTCTTTATATCCCTATTTCGTTCGTTTTATTCGTTACTGCAAAAATTCGGACCATACGGAAGATAAGTGAAAGCAATTTTCAAAAGATTTGCTTATTTTGCAATATATATCAGGACTAGAATGGTTCAACGTCGCAGAGGGATTGTCGGTGTATGGACATCTGGCCGACAAGCTAATCGTTCTGGATTTCTTTACTTATTGTTGCATTAATTGTATGCACGTATTGCCAGATTTAGATCTCCTCGAGAAGCAATTTTCAATCACGGATGGTCTCGTTGTTGTTAGTTAACATGAATTATCATTTTCTACATATCCGATCGGTGTTTAAAAATAGAATAATAAACATTTGTTTTCAGATTGGGGTGCACAGTGCAAAATTTTCAAACGAACGCGATTCAAGGAGACTTCTGGCAGCGATTCAGAGACACAACATAACTCATCCTGTCGTAAACGATACTTCTTTGTCCGTATGGCAAGATCTAGGAATTTCTTGTTGGCCGACATTAGTAATGATAGGTAATAGTAAAAATGACACCACCATATGTATTAAGACACAAAGACGTTTGAAAAATAGCTTATTGTACACGTTTTACCCGTTGTAGGTCCTGGAGGAGAACCATTGGCAGTTTTTGTAGGAGAAGGTCATAAAGACGAATTGCTTTTGTACACGAGCGTTGCGTTAACGTACTTCAAGTCGTTAGATCAGATATCTAACAGCAATCTTCCTCTGCAACTGGCAAAACATTTGTTGCCTTCCACAGGAAATAAAACTCTCCTGTTTCCCACTAAAGTAGAGATCTTTTGCAACGAACAAAGAGAACGTTTGGTAGTATCGGATACAGGCAACAACAGAATTTTAGTCGCAGATGTTACTGGAAACGTGGAATACGTTGTCGGTGGCCCTGATGCAGGGTTTTGCGACGGAATTTTGGAAAACGCAAAATTCAACGCCCCCCAGGGTTTATGCATTTTTGGTAGTACAATTTATGTTGCCGATAATGAAAATCATGCAATCAGAAAGGTAAGTAACTTTTGATCGAGCCGTTAGCATATTCGAACGCAACAAATTGTACGCAGCAACGTTTCTAGATTGATTTGACAGAGAAAATTGTAAGTACGGTCGCTGGTACGGGCTTCCAAGGTCACGATTACGTTGGAGGTAAAACTGGTAGGGACCAAGCTTTGTCTTCTCCTTGGGACATTTCTCTTTATAGACACGAATACGCAGAGAAATCAGTGCCTGTGTTACTAATTGCAATGGCGGGTACGCACCAGATTTGGGCGCTTTTCTTGGAAGACAGTATTTGGTGGAAAAATAGGTAATTAAGGTGTTTCAGCTGTAGCTCGTACAACTCGAATATCAATTTTTGGTGTTTCTAGAGAGTACAAAGCAAACACGTGCGTTGCAGTCGTTGGAAGCGGCAGAGAGGAGAATCGTAACAATACGTATCCTCATGCGGCTGGTTTAGCACAACCATCGGGATTGATCGTTTTGCAGGACCGTAAAATTGCCTTCTTCACCGATAGCGAAAGCAGCGCCATCAGATCCGTGGATTTAAAGGACGGACGAGTTTCTGGTGTATGCGGAGCGAATAGAAATCCAGCGGTTAGTTTAGTATGAAATATGATAGAAATAGCGCGCGCGCGATCTTTGAGTTCTGTTGATCATGGAATCTGTGTCCCCGCATCGCAGGATCTACATGATTTCGGGGATTCCGATGGTACTCGATATACCGTTAAGCTTCAACATCCTCTGGGAATTACCTGGCATTCCAAAGAGCATGTCGTTTACATAGCCGATACGTACAATCATAAGATCAAGAGGATCGATGTAAGCACAGGATGCTGTAATACCGTTTACGGCGACGGAAAACCGAACGAGCTGTTTTCGGTACGTCTATATATGTTTTATATATGGTAGAATACAC
The DNA here is from genome assembly GCA_028453745.1 of Agapostemon virescens. Lineage (NCBI taxonomy): Eukaryota > Metazoa > Arthropoda > Insecta > Hymenoptera > Halictidae > Agapostemon > Agapostemon virescens. The sequence goes on along the minus strand of CM052098.1, from coordinate 11,363 downwards.
ACGCTCGCACGCGCGCGCGCGCGCGTATAAAATACCAATTGGAATGCTTTGCACAGTTTGACGAACCCAGTGGAATCGCGGTCAGTTCAAACGGGGATTTTTTATATGTGGCCGACACGAATAATCATGCCGTCAAAGTGGTCGATATCAGAAACAATAGCATCGCTGTGGTAAGCTATTACAATATACAAGTATTGTGGTTGACGACTACGCGTTCGTTCGAACGAGATAACAACAGCCATAGGCACATCCACGTATCCAAGTATTTTCATGTTTTAGTTACCCATAGATGTTCCCGTAACTGGAAAGAGCGATCCGGAAAGCGTCTATTTCTACGATACGGCGATAAGCGAGATGGGGGGTGAATTACATATCACCTTCGACGTAATCTTTTCCGACGATCGTTTAAAGTTGAACACGGATGCGCCTCAACGGTGGTCCGTCGACTTGTCAGCGAGCAGATGGACCGCCAAGGTACGAACCGGTGACCTGACCAGCCCAGTATCGATCAAAGTTTCCGAAGGAAGCGGAATGCACGAAGTCTACGTGACTTTGGATATCGTAGCGTGTAAAACCACCGAATGCGTACCAAAGAAATTGTCGGTAGTGTATCGAGTACATCAACGGATGGAAGTCGCCGACATTGTAACGGAGCACAGACAAGTAGTCGTTAAATAATAAACAATTTCCAATTTCACTCGATATTAGCGTAGACAATGCCATAGCCACGACATGCTTCGAAACCTAAAGATGATCGATGCGATGCGATACATCGACCATCGTGACAGTCGTCTTTCGTTCTAGGAACGAATTATCCTGTCGATACGCCGTCAACCTGTTTAGAACACTGTTAAAAATTTCTGGTTGGTATTCGCCAAGCATCGTTTATCGTTTGCAATTTTATACCTTTTCCACCAAGATTCGGACGAACATTTCGAAAATGGTAACGACGACAATGAGAAAGGCCGAACGTTTTCGTCGTTTGATTCCCGAGGAAACCAATTTTCGTGAATATACCGGCGATGTCCGGTCGGTTCTGTCCAAGCTTTTCGACAGTTGTCCATTATCCAACGAACCATCGTCGTGGTCGGTATTCTCACTACCTACGAGATTTCGTTTTTCTCATATACTTTGCTATTGCTTTCTGCTGTTCGTCGTGGTCGGACGTTTGTTACGCATGCTGTATACCTTTCTCGGGTCTCGATAAGACACGATGCAATGCGTAGATGGATCGAATATTCCAATTCCGGAGTCGTAACAGAGAGGCGGTATCAGAATTTCCTTTTCGTTGTTGATAATCAAGGTAGCCCCGGCCGGGCGTAATCCATATTTAAGACACGCGTAGTACCTACAGGAAGAAAACTGTTTCCGATTCGAGCCACGTCTTTAAATTTACAAACGATTTTGCAATTACGCTTTACCGACCGTCTATCGGGAAATTTACAGTATTTCCATTCATCTTTCAGGAAAGTTAGATCGTCCGCGAAGGTGTATCGGTTCTGTTCGCATTCGCCACGAGACCACACACCGTCCATCCTTTGACCACGAGGCCAATAAGCAGTGCCGTGCCCGTGAAACGTGTCATCGCGGAATTCCCCTTGAAACTTTGCATCTATTTCGGGCAAAGAAACTCGTCGTCTCGCGATTTAATTGTCGATGAGAGAAAAGAAGAAAAAAAGAAAGAAGGATATTTCGCATTTCGAACGTACTTACGACATACGGGTATGTACGTAATTTTAAAACCAGTATTCTCAAACGGACTTGGTTAAATGAAAAACACGTACAAACTCTAGAATACGAAGCAACCAAAATGGTCGTATAACGGTACGCGTCGATTTACGCGCGAGAAATGCTCGATGTCGTGCTCAAAACCAGTACATACGACGGTACATACGTTCGTAGACACAATTGCTGGCGTTGGCCAGCAGCTTCCGTACACCGCCTTTCTGTTCTCGTTTCTTTTGTACATGTTCGCAAAACTGTTTCTTCTATTTCTTTCACACCCCTGAAACCGATCGTCTAAACTATTCTTTTTCTTCGTCGCATCTTCTTCTTCTTCTTCTTCTTCTTCTCCTTTTTTTGGAGAGAGCGAGAGAGAAAGAGAGGGGGAGGGAGGGCGCGCGCGCGCGAGAGAGAGAGAGAGAGACGCAAAAGGTTACGAGAAGTCGTTCGCGAAGCGACTTTGCTATGCCACTTTTTGCAAATTGTACTAACTATGTGGGAAAATGTATGTGCCGATTCCATCCATGCCAACTGCATTCCAAGTGCCTTCGTATTGACTTCCATCGATGAAACGCGTACTACCTTCTTCAAAATCTTTCAAACGTGACTCCATGAATGTCTGCCGATTTGTCAACTTAATTCGTTTAGTTTAGCTTTATTTTTCTATTATACATCGATGCTTCTATATCGTCGTTATTAGTTTGATTTTGACATTTGTAAATTTCGAGAGCGTTCAATCTCTGTTGTTCGTTTGTTGTTGTTTTTTTTCAGGAGATCAGCGACCAGACAAATGTTTTTATCTTGTGCTTTATGGGCGACCAACGACGTCGAAAGATAACGTTACTTAAAATGACCTCGTATAAGCGATCGGTCTCGAAGAACTTCCTAACGGAGTCTTCTCGTCTTTTTCGTTGCGCACGACGGTACGCGCAATTCCTGGGCGGAACATACTGCCCAAATATTTCTCGAATCGGTCGAAACATAAAGTGGAAAGGGAACTAGAATAAACGAATACCGTTAATCGTTGGTTCGTTCGTTCGTGTTTCAAATCGAGAGTAAGAAACTTTACTCGTGTATAATATATGCGTATACGTATCCTACGTGAAAATGAGAATAGCGACGACAATGACTTGGTTTGTTTTCTTTTACCATGGTATCGTATCGTAGTTGAATTAAACCGTATCTGCTAGAGGGATAAGATTTATTTGTGAAAAATGAAACGGAACGATAATGCGCTATGGTTTTGTTTGAAAAATTTCTTGCGACAAGTCGCGCAAGAACGTGCGCTATCCAGAACGTGCCGTCAAGAAGGCGATTTATTCGGTCGATGTACCGTTAATCGCCGTTAATCGTCGACGTCTTATGGTCTATAGTAATATCGTATTCGAAAGGGATCGATTCGCAATTAGGTTTGCTTCTCTTTTAACACAATCGATATCCTATTGTTTTCTCGTTCGTTGATGCGCCGATACTAAAGTAGTAGTAGTAGTAGTAGTAGTAGTAGAAGAAGAAGAAGAAGAAGAAGAAGAAGAAGAAGAAGAAGAAGAAGGAGGAGGAGGAGAAGAAGAAGAAGAAGAAGAAGAAGAAGAAGAAGAAGAAGAAGGAGATTCGTTGTCGCCAGTTGTCAGATTCAAAGATAATATACAGCTAAGTCTGGTGGTTCGCGTTGTTCCATAAAAATAGGAATAAAATTGCACGATCGTGGTATTCTACGGCATGTTCCGAAATACATGTACCGACCTCTCTCTACGCTCTATTCGTATAGTTTCTCTCTGCATTCTTCGTTTTCATCTCCTTTTATTCGCTTCGGTCAGTTCTACGCTGGTCCTTCGACCTCATACCATCCCTTCTTCCTTTCCTTTTCTTTCGCTTCCTCTCCTTCTCTTTTCTCCCGATATATATATTCCCATGTATTCCGACATCCGTCTGTCCCCCCGCGCTGGTTGGTGTCTGTATACCGTACCGACCAACATCTCGACTCTCCAGGTTCACCCTTTCTCCATCTTTTCGTTCGAAAAGAACGAAGAGCACGTTCCCCTTCTCCTCGCGCTTCTCTTTCTCAGTCCGATGCACTCGTCTGAACGAAGGATTCGGCCAGGCAGTTTGCGCTCATCCAAGGTAGGAGACAGTAGAAACGACAGGTGGTACGGAAAGACGAACGAGCAGAAGGGCGGCGCGCGCTCTCGCAAACGTACTTTTCAAAAGGACACGCTCCACACGCACACGGACACGCTCGTTCATACGCATACACTTATTTGTATACATATACATTACACATATGTACACGGTTGTAACTATATATAAAAGGGAATAAAGGGGGAAACAGGCTAAGGAACAGGCGAGAGAAAAGGACAAATCTAACCGCTTGTAAATCATCATCGAGAATACAGTAATTTCATTTCGGGGTAAATCGAGTTAACGACATCTTTCGTTAGAGATCGTTTACAGCATCGTTTCTCGCTTTTAATTATTTATTTATTATTATTATTATTATTATTATTATTTTTTAATATACACTGTATCCTCATCGACGATAAAACAGACAGGCAGACAGACAGACAGACAGACAAACAGACAAACCAACAATTAGAAGAAAGAACAACTAAACAAGTGGCAGTGCGTGTAAAAGCGCAAGCGTTCCTTTTTCCTTGACGAAATATTTAAGACTTTCGCGAGGTATCTATCAGTGAAATGATTTTCCTCATTGTTCGCGATCGTCTATCACCGATATCTTTCCACAAATGGATACAATCGTTTCTGTATCCTATCTCTTTTCTACTTTTCTGTATATAATAACAAATTCCTTAATTCAACGATACGTACACACATGTAAATCTATATATACCCATATATATGGTATATACGTTCATCGGAAACTGTTCTCCTAAGAAAATTTGTTCAGTATCCAGTGCTGGGCGTGCTTGGCGCATTTGCCGAACGATTTACAACGCGATGGAAAACCGGTCGTCACGTTAAGGCGATCGTCGTCCGCAAGGGGGTAGCAAGGAATCGAAGGGTCGTTAACCGAAAAGAAGAAAACTAGACTCTCGAGTTTTTCTTTCTTTTTTCTTTCTCTTAATTCTTCCTACCTTCCTTACTTTCTTTCTTTCTTGCTTTCTTCCTTCTCCTTTTCGCATCGTGTTCGAATGTACGATTTACTCTATCTATGTCTCAAGATGCTACGCAACGTTCGGTGATACGTTTTTCTAATAATTTTTCAGATTATCCGAACGGAGGAGAAGAAGGAGAAGAAGAAGCAAGTATGACTTTGCAATGGTTTCACGCGACATTGACGGTATTCGTGGTGTGGATGTGTTGTTCGAATTTGAGCATGGGTGGACCGTTTCCAGAGAATACCATGATTCTACCGTCTAGGAAATTTTTGAAATCTAGGTCAGTATTTCGCCGTTTCGTTTTACCGCGGTGCGCGTAGGCTGTTACACGGGAAAAGTGTTCGATCGTAGACGGATAATGATCTCGACTCGGATAATGTGGAATAAATTGTCGTATATACAATCTATATGTATATATATATATGTATAAATGTATGCATATATGTATTCTAGCGCGGTTGCGCCAGTGTCGGTCTTCGCGGGAACGAAACGGAACAACGATCACACGGCAAAGAAAGGCGGAGGCAACGATGATAGATCATCGGTGGCAAACAACGTTAACGCGTTGTATCGTTTGCCTCCTTCTCCTGCCAATTTACTGAAACCCGATGGATTTCAGTTTTACACTTACAACGAAAGGGGCGATATGATTACGAAACAAATGACTCCGCATGAAATTCAAGCTTTGATCGCCAGCGGTGGACCGGATCATTCGAATATAGGGGTGCAGGAACCCCAGAAAGCCGAGGATATACTTACTGGTGGGAAAAAGGTCTGTAAATCGACGCATGTACGTTCACTTACTCGCATCGGAGCAATCATTTATATTATACATGTTAGTACTCGGTTCGCAGGTCATGGATGTTGTAGAAAAAGTGCAAAACGTGCTGAAGAGTGCTATGAACAAGCCGCCAACGTTAACGGGAACGATCTCGAATTCAGTGCCGGAAAAAGCAAGCGTCGAATGGAGCAACATTTTACCCGTTATTTTGGCTGGCGACAAACACGAAGACATGGCAGACGATACTCGTTACGTCGAACGATTCACAACAACCACGTCAACCGTTCGTTCGTCGACCGTTCGAAATGATTATGCTTCCGAGTTGAACGCAACAACGATGGCGTTTACAAGAACGGGTGAAGGAGGAGGAGGAGGAGGAGGAGGAGGAGGAGGAGGAGGGGGAGGTGGAGGACTCGACAACGGTATCAAATTTATGGAAACAAACGAGGATACGATCGTTTCGACCACCGTCTTCACGCCCACGGAAACGGAAAAATTCATGATTCCTGTGGCCGTTATAACGGCCGAACAGAAACCACAACTATGGCGGAGCACTACTCAAAGTCCGATTTTTCAGAAAATTACTGAAATGTTACCGTCACCGAACGATGTTGTCAACGTCGAGAATTACAACGACACCAGCACCGATCGTTTGTCCGCGAACGAATACGTCGTCGATTCGATAACATCGAACGTCTCCGCGACGAAAACGAATGTTTCGGCCACCGAATCGTTGGTAAGCACGATCATAGAAACGTCAGCGGACACAGCGGACACGACGGACACGTCGAACGTTGCCACGGAACGAACCTCTTGGACAGGATCAAGCAAAGCCGAAGCAATACAGTCAACCAACGAATCGTTTGCAACCACGTCTATTTACCCGTCGTCCGTAGCCGTCGTCGCGGGCACGTCTGAAATTGGCACAGGTTCAACAACGTCGAACGACGCGGAAATCGCAACATCCTCCACGTCTCTGCCAATGGAGCTGATAAATTCGTTGTCCAGTATGATCGGTCAGGTTTCGGAAATTTCCGCATCTTCTATTTTACCTATATCTACCGATTTTCAAGGGGAATCGTCCGTCGACGAAATCGAGGAGAAGAACCGTAGTAATAAAACTAGTTCCGCAGCATCGTCGATAAACGTACCGATTAAATGGTCTACGACGGTAGAAGATTCGGTTGCTGAAACTATAACAACAGTAGCAGACGCAACAACAGCCGCAGCAGCAGCAGCAGCAACAACAGCAACGACGACGACGACAACTACAACAACAACAACAACAACAACAACAACTTCTACGGTGCGTCCGCGGGTTGGAGAAGATCAACAAGATCAACAACAACAACAACAACAACAACAACAACAACAACAACAAGTGACTTGGACGATGATGCCGACAGTTGCTTCGTACGCACCTCTCGATGGTGGTACCTTCACGCCGAGTTCAACTGTGTCTAACAAGTATAATACCGATAGAACGGAAGCGATGCCTACGATCACGCCTGCATCAAAGATCGTACCGGTAGCGCTAATCGAAAGCATGGTCGCAACAGTCTCGACAGAAGCAAATATTCGTTCCACGGAGCCAATCGTTTTACCAAATCTTCCGTCGGAAATTCTTCCTCCGAATACGTTGGCCAGTAGTCTGATCGCCGGATACGAAATTACCGAGTGGAATACAACAAGTACGGACGTTCCTTCGAAACTAGAGGCAGAAACTATGTCTTCTGCGACGGAGATCTCGACGACCGCTATTACCGGTCCCCCGAACGAAACGATTTACATCAAGCTGATACGACCGTCGAATTCGGCCGAAGAAACGAGTACGAGCCAGGAAAATATTCGAGTAGAAGACGAGACGACGTCGACGTCAACATCGACATCGACATCGACATCGACATCGACATCGACATCGACATCGACATCGACATCGAAGAAATCATCGAACAATACGGACGAGGCTTCTACGGAAGCATTTGTTACGGTATCGAGCAGCGAACCCTCCATAATTGCCAAACTCGAGGAAGAAATTCCTGTGGAAGCATTTAAAAAGGACGATAGCACGGACTCGGACGATGGAATCTCATCGACTATCGACGATAGTAGTACCCTTGTTACCGGGCCAACCACACCATCGACGATGAGCAGCAGCAGCAGCAGCGGCAGCAGCAGCAGCAGCAGCAACAACGTTACACATAATTTGTGGCAACGGATAACTTTGCAGGAAACTGTTCCAACGCTACCGTCTACCGTGCACGAGACCAATTGGACGGAGAATGAGACGACTACGACGACTACGACGACGACGACGACGACGACGATGGTACCGGCGGGTGAAACCGCAACCACCGTGACACTGAATCCTTCGAAAAATACTGGCGGATTGGATAGCAGCACTAAAAATGCGAGCCACGATATAGTGAATTTTTCGAGACTTTGCAACGAGCTGGCATTTAAATTTTGGATAGCGGCAAACAAGGGATTGAGCACCGGCAGATCGCTTGCCCTTTCACCGTTCGGAATGGTCAGCTTGCTAGCAATGATCTTTCTCGGCGCGCGAGGATCGACGTCCGATCAAATGAACGAGGTTCTCGGACTCGACAACGTCGCTACTTTTAATCCGCATTTAATTTTCCAAAACGTGACGGACGCTGTAAGTTTGGCAAGAAATCAGGGTATCGCGAACGCGGCATTCGTACGCGAACTGTTCGCGGACAAGGTGAAAATTCGAAAATTATTACCGTTCTACAAGGAACAAGCCCAACAATTTTATGAAGGACTGGTGGCAGAGGTAAATTTTGCTACCATCAGCGATCTTGCGCGTCGTCGAACGAATCTGTTGATCAGGAAACAAACGGGCGGACGAATACGAGATTTCGTGAAGAGTAACGCCGTTCCGTTGAGATCGCCTCTCGCTGCGATCTCCGCGAACGTATTTCAAACGGACTGCAACACCAGTTCGGCCAGCACGACGGGACGAGACGGAGAATTGTATTTCGCGGTATCGTCCGCGCATAGATTGAGAAAATTGATCCCGGTACCGGCAACCGTTTGGCGATCGAACGTGCTCGCCGGTTACGAACCGAGCTTGGATGCTACCGCGATCGGTCTCGGTGGTGCCAGTAAATTGGTTTCAACGATATTCCTGTTGCCCGGCCAGCAGGGTCACACCGCTCCTGGCGACACGTTGGATCGGCTCGAACAGAGACTGATCAAGGGAGCGTTTCGCGACGGTACGTGGAACAAGCTCCTCAAAGTTTTGATACCCAGAAGCGGTCTCGAATTACAAATACCCAAGTTCAGTCATCGTTCCGTCGTGAACGCCACCGCTGCTTTGAAAAGAATGGGCTTGGACCAGTTGTTCTCGAACGATGCCAACTTCAAAGGGATCAACGGGATCGGAAATCGTCTGTTTCTATCCGATGTCCTACAGATGAATCTGTTTAGCACGTGCGGCGACGAAAACACCGCCAACGGACGACATCACGTGGAAATTTATCCAGCGAGTCCGTTATCGCGGCAATCGGCGAGTCGCGACGACGACGAGGAGAACAACGACGACGAGGGAAACGACGAACGTCAACCAATGCAACCCGATTCTGCCTCGAGAAGCGGCGTCGCCGAGAAACAAAACCCAGACAGACCAAGATTGAAATTGGACCAACCGTTCCTCTACTTTGTGCGACACAATCCGACCGGCCTTATTCTTCACATGGGTCGTTTCAACCCTAGATTACTTTAACGTTGGTTCGTTTCGCCAACAATTTATCACATTTCGTCTAATTTGGTCTCGGTATCGATGCATGTAATGGAAAGTGCAATGTAAATAAAGTTCATTTTTTTTTCTTCTTCTCATCTTTAACCCAGATCCCACTTTTTTTTTTTTTCTTTTCTTTTATACGATCGTGCTTGCTGCGACGAGTCTTCACCTTGAAACAGCTGTAGGTAACAAAGTGTCTTGCGTTATCGATAACTGTTAATCTTCACGGTATGCAGTGGATGTAAAAAATGTAAATCTCCATTTTATAAATGCTATTATTATTATTATTATTATTATTGTTTTTTTTCCTAACCCCGATCAACAATATATATTTCCTTTCTCGTTATGTAGCAGTTACAGGTAAAAAAAACAAAGCACCCTGCGTTATGGACGACGGTTTATAATTGCATGTTTATAAAAGCAGAGGGCGTAAATATTTTTAATTAAATGTAGTAATTTAATTACCTTTAAATCGATGCGATTTAGCCTCAGCATAGTATGCCTTTCCACGTAAGTACATTAAGAAAAGAATTCTACAGAAATCACTTGTATACCAGCACAGTATTAATTGAAAATTAACAGTAATAATAATAGTAATAATAAAAACTAATTTTATAAATATTATAAAAAGAATTAACACATCTATATTTCATACCTGGGAGGTGGATTCAGCTATAATGTTGGTTAAAAGAAAATTTCCAACGTGCTGAGACTGTAGAATCAATGAAACTGATTTGCGTTTGGATAGATCAGCCTTTAAGAGCAAGGCGTTTATCAAGGCTATCGCATTCTCTTGAATCTGTGGACTCACGCTTTGTAAATGATTTACTAACCTTTGAAATGTTACTTCTCAACTTAAGCATACTCTCCAGAAGAATCGAGTACTATGTTCTCGAGGATGCTAAGAGAAGCTTCGACAGATATTGACATCAGGATCGATGGCTTGACTATTTACATAGCTTGCCATTTTATTGAAAAAGGTGTCTGCAGAATGTTCCACGAAACAATTCCATCATCCATTAGTTCAACAAACGACTGAAGCGAGTAGGCAAGTGTGCCACCTTTATATTTCTCTCCTTCTACCTGTTAAAAGAATAAACATTAGAATAATGTACAAAGCGGTGCAAATCAAGGAATGTAACTGTTTGTCATGGTATTTATTACCTGTGATATGATCAAAGCTGGCCCATGCTTGTTAATAAATTCTAGAGCAAATGTCATGTCTGTGCCAAGGGTGCTTAACTTTTGCAAAGCTAGATTTTTCTCTTCCGCAGTTCCATTATTAAGTTTTCCCAAAATATCGCTGGTTGATTTGGAGTTATCGAAACAATCACCAAGTAAAAAGGAAAGGAAACATTGAAACGATTCGATTTTTACAATATAGTGATCGAAATGTTTGTTCGACTTACTTGAATGATCCCAGTCAGTGGGTGCTTTTGATTACATTCAATAAGTTGTGGGATTTGATCCATCATTTTATGTTTCTCCTTGTCCTACACATTGCAACTATCGATAAGAAAAAATTAAAATTATGGCAAATAATCAGCAAAAAAAAATATAATTGGAACACATAGGGATGTTCGCAAACATGTTATACACGAACACGATGCATCAAAACCGTGAAAGAATCACTCATTGTAAAGTTATTAAACAAAAATAGTAAATATTTTATGTTATGTATTTGCCATAATCTTTATTTTTTCTTGTAGTGTATAATGTATACAATGGAGCTTCGTAAGAGCGGCACAACTAATTCGTGCCGCTCTGCCCATAAGAAGCAATATAAAATCCGGCACGCATTATTTGTGTGGTTTACTTCGGAAGCGCCACCGCTAGATGGCGAAGCTTCTCCATACCCCATAAATCGTATAATTTTCAAAAATCGTAACCGCGCATGATATCAAAAATCTGAAATATACGTTCGATGCGGTTTCTTATCCCGATTAATTTAAGCCCAAGAAATCCGAAATTGGTGCAGTGG
>CM052097.1:25002352-25019036 GCA_028453745.1 Agapostemon virescens | reverse complement strand
AAAAAAAAAAAAGAATGTTGAACAATGGTACTTATAAAATGGAGATTTACATTTTTCTTTACATCCGTCGCATACCGTGAAGAATTAAGAAAATCATCGATAACACAGGATAACGTTAACGATCGATAATGAGTACGTTTAACCGTCACTACGACGATAAGTCGGAACATTGTATTACCGACGAAGCCTTTGCGAAAAGGAAAATACATTGATGGTCTGGGTTTGAAAAAAAAGAAAAAACAGCGTAGAGTGAAGGAATGGGAAGAAAAATTAATTTAAAAATTGCATTATATTCCTTGTTTTAATAACGATTGTTCGTGAGACTACTTAAGCTAATCTTATAATACACATTTTATTCGTTTCGAGACACTTAATTTATTACTATCTCTGGAAACATGTGTCGAGTTTCAAGTAGTAAAGTCTTGCACAGTTCGTACTCCTAAATGCTTGACATGTTTTCGTCTGTGTCTACCCTTTCATTACATTTTGTGTAGTACAGTATTATCGTATTAACGGAAAAGCGGTACTAATGAAAGCATATTCGTTAGACAAAATTGTGGTTAAAATTTTTCTCGGATGAACTGGAAAAAAGAGAATGAAAGAAAGAAAGAAAGAAAGAAAGAATGAATGAATCCAGTTAACCATTCAGTTTGTTTAAATTTTATACTTTTATAAAGACAAATGTTTTGTACTCCTCCGAGGCTTTGGGTCGGCGAGAGAGTTTAAAATGCATTGGAATTGTTACGCTGATAAGTACAAACGGCGAATTGAAACTGTCAACCCATGGCAATTCAAATGCAATAGTAACAATGGTATTATCGTTGCACTGGCGGAGCCATTGGAAGACTCGAAGAGCCGATGTTCGACATGACTGTACTAGGTCCTAAGAGGACTTGTTTTTGCTGATTACGATGTTGTTCGTTCATTTCCACACGCTCTATTTCCAGTAATACGGGAGCGAATAAAATAGTGGCTGAGCTGAAGAATAACCATGCCGAGGAACACGAGAACGCGTACAGTCCTGGAAGCAAAGTATGCGACTTATTTTCGTTAGCGGGAGGAAAGAAAAGAAAAAGAAAAATAACAGTAAGAAGGAAAAAGGAAGCTATAGTATGTACATGCTAACCTTTCACACAACTATAGAAACAGGTACCAACGTTGTATCCAAAATGACGTACTTTTTCAGGAAACATCTCTGTGAGCCCTAGTAACCTTTCCGCGAGACTTTCATCCTAAATGAGAAAGAACAAAAAAGAAAATTCATTTCGGATGCACATTTCGGGCCTGTTAGAGAAACAAACATGTGTACTCGGTTAAGTAACAAAATTGGAGAAGCAAGAAGTTTGGGTTAAAAAAAAAAAAAGAAATCAAACTAATCATAATCCGTAAAAGTACATAACGTGTCGAGTACACATGCATATACATCTTTATACCTCTTCATCATCCTCTTCGTCGTCGGAAACAAGCGATTTCACCTCTGTAGAAAATGCCTCGATACTACCCATACCGCTATCCAATTGATGCGATTCTTCCTCCAAGAAAGACATCTACGAAAACAATTGTCGCCGACAAACGAAAGTGTATTCGAATTAGATATTCGACTAGCACGAATTTCCCAACCGATGTATATATATGTATATATATATATATATATATATACCTAGTCCGTTGATCTCAGCACGCTGATGGAAAAGAAATTAAACTATTCGGTTGAACGTGTTGTCTTATTTTCTAAAACCTGACCACGTTTGTGACCACCGTAAACCGAATACACATGTATACGCAGCGAAGAAGAATGTAGCGTAAGTCGGAAGTTTCACTGGTCTTCGTTTATATTGTGATGTCGCCCTAATCGAAGTTGTCGCCATTTTGTTCCTTGCGTGACCACACGAACGTAGTTCGTATGCGTTCTAATCGATGGCGATAACAGGGAAATTGAAATAAAAAGAAATATCTAATAGTTGAGTTTACTTTCCCAAAAAGTTTTCTTGCCGATCGTTTCCATAAAGAAAAAAGAAAAAAAAGAAAGTAGACAGTTCCTGTTCTTGATTTTCTATTGCGTTTTCGGGAATTTTTAATGCCTGATTTGCCGCAAAATTATTACAGAAAAAGAAAAAAGAAAGAAAAGTCCCTAGATGAAATTGCATAGTGAACGTTTACATGTGTTCCTTAATTCTCGGATATTACCTTTCACAATTGCATCAGGCATTTATTTATGTTTTTACGTGTGTGCACGATCTAACGTGTCTCTAGTAGTAATCGGTCAGACTTATTTCCTTGTTTCACCATCATCTCGTCACCATACTACATAGGTACTTACTATATGTATTTAAAACTTCAAAATTGCCGATTGCTTTGTATGTACAATGTATTTATCTATGCATAACTTTTCTTTGTATTTCATCGAATCTATTATTTACATATGTAAGTACGTACGTAAGTATGGCCTGTCCGAATAAGTATTACATGGTACACATACGTGAACCAACACACATCGTAATATATGGTGTGTATTTGTGTGTGCGTGCGTGCGTGTGTATGTGTAGTATATAGTTTTTTGATATTTGAATCAGCATTCCTGAAAAAGAAGAAGGAAGAAATCGAATTGTTTTCTTTTTATTCGATACATATATGTGTACACACTCGCGCACGCACGCCGCATGTACCACACACACAACCACGCACATACCCTTCTTCATAAACGTGACTAATGCATGTGTTTAGAAGATATAAGTAAGCGATAAGTATGATTACACTATCGTGTATTCTTATCGTATACCGGAGGTTATAATAGCGATACATAACTATAGTACATACATTTGCGTACACTGTACGTGCAGAGGTTTTATCAATTTTGTGAATTTGTGTGTGTATGTGTGTGTGTGTGTATAATGTTAATCATTGGAAATCATATTTCGAAAATACTGCGACGAACCTGTAGAATACAAGTTGTTTGCATCTCATAGTTTTTTCTCATGAAATTGAAACGAGCCTGTTTTATATGCTACAGATGGATGTGCGATTATCGTAAATACAAAAAAGATCGTAGCAGGTACGTGCCACGAGCGCAGTCGAAATGGCCAATACAGGCGTGTTACCGTTTGTACGCGGTGTTGATTTCAGCAGTAATGATTTTGGAGTAAGTGTATCGCGTTCCTTTCGTCAAGCATATTTTATTATTTTGTTTAGTATTATTCGCAAATAATCCGATTCGATCCTGTTTTAGGATGGTAAATTTCCAGAATCTGTTCGCCTTATGACAGGAATACAATGGTTGAAATTAGACAAGACCAATTTAACGGAAATCCCAGAGGAAATGGGAAAACTGTTGAAATTGGTAACGTTTTGATTTACCCTGATTCCCTTCTTTGCCCGTAGCAGGTACGCACGGACGATTGTAAAGTTCTTTGTTTATGCACGAATGTACAGGAACATCTCTCCCTGGTGAAGAATAAACTGGAACGCTTGTATGGAGAACTCACGGAATTGGGTTGTCTTAGGACGTTAAACATTAGGCGCAACAATATTAAATCTAGTGGTATACCGGCCGAATTGTTTCATCTGGAAGAGCTCACCACTTTAGATTTGAGTCACAACAATTTGAAGGAAGTACCGGAGGGTCTTGAACGTACCCGTTCCTTGTTGAACCTGAATTTAAGTTATAACCAGTGAGTTTGGTTACCCGCGTATCGTCGTTTTGGTTCCGATAGAAGCATAATATGTTGATCTTACCTTTCAGCATAGAGACAATACCTAACACGTTATTTATTCACTTGACTGATTTGCTGTTTCTGGATCTTGGTAACAATAAACTGGAAACACTGCCGCCGCAAACTCGTCGCCTAGCCAATTTACAGAGCCTGAATTTGAACCACAATCCTTTGGGCCACTTTCAGTTGAGGTATGCAAGTTCAGTTTCATACGGATTAACTAAACGACAAGAGAGAGAGAGAGAGAGAGAGAGTCGATTTCGAATCGGCAAGAGGTATTTTTTTTCTTTTCTTTTATTCGATTTAGGCAACTACCGTCGTTGATGAATTTAACGACTCTACAGATGCGCGATACGCAACGAACGTTGAACAATATCCCCTCGAGTTTGGAGACTTTGACGAATTTACAGGAGCTCGATTTATCGCAGAATAATTTACCTAGAGTACCAGATGCTCTTTATTCTTTGCCCAATTTGCGTCGACTAAATTTAAGTGATAATCAAATTATTGAATTATCGACTGCTATCGGTAGGTTCGGTTCTCGGGGTTTGTTGCACACACGGTCTCGTCGTAATTGTTCATTTGTTTTTGATTACAGAACTTTGGACGAAATTGGAAACGTTGAACATATGTCGAAACAAGTTAACCGCGATACCTGCTTCCTTGTGTAAAATTGTGACACTCAGAAGATTGTATTTGAACGATAATCAGTTGGATTTCGAAGGTATTCCCTCAGGAATTGGCAAGTTATCGTCGTTGCAAGTATTTTCGGCAGCCAACAATCATTTAGAGATGATACCGGAAGGCTTGTGTAGGTATGTATTTCTTTTCTGTTTTTTTTTCCGGAAATGAAAAAACAAAAAAAAACGTAAAAATACACGAGGAAAGTTGACGCGCCTTTCGTAGGTGTGGCTCGTTGAAGAAACTGATATTGTCGTCCAATCGATTGATCACTGTGCCGGATGCTATTCATTTACTCACCGATTTGGATCAATTAGACCTGAGAGATAATCCGAATTTGGTAATGCCGCCGAAACCAACCGAAGTACAGAAGGGTTCGGGTATCGAATTTTACAACATCGACTTTTCTCTGCAACATCAGCTGCGACTCGCTGGTGCGAACGTGCCGGCACCGACTCAAACGGCCAGTAAGTGTCTTTCCTTGGTAGACGATAGAGCGAACTTTGATATGTCGATCGGGTTTGTCCGCTATTAGGTAGCAAGGATCCGATAGCTCGTAAAATGAGGCTCCGAAGAAGACGAGATCAGGAGGAAGCCGATCAGGATCAGGCCAAAATATTGAAGGTAGAATTCCGCTTCGCGGCACATCTGAACATCTGAACATATACGCGTTTCGTTCTTAGGGTATGAAGGACATAGCGAAGGAGAAGAATAAGGATAAGGAATGCGAAGAATCTAAAGCGGAATCGTTGAAGTAAGTAATCTCGTCGGTCGCGCAACGATTGTTTCCTATTTTCTCTCCGAACATATTGTTTTCATTTTAGACCGAAACGATGGGATGAAACCCTCGAGAAACCACCGTTGGATTATTCGGAATTTTTCGACGAGGACGCGGGCCAAGTACCCGGTTTGTCCGTGTGGGAGATAGAAAACTTTTTGCCGAACGAGATAGAAGAAGTGGCGCATGGCAAGTTTTACGAAGGCGATTGTTACATCGTCTTGAAGACCGATGTCGACGAGACCGGTTCGTTGGTTTGGGCTATCTACTTCTGGATAGGAGAGAAAGCTACTGTAGGTTATATATTATATTATATTTTCGAAATGGAATAACTTGTTCTTTCTTTTCTTTTTCTAAATTCGACCAAGCAACTTTCAACTTTCTTCGAATGATCGAAGAAAATATAGAACATTTACGAAACTATATCTCGTTGTGCGCGTCTTCTCTGTTCTTTCGTAGTTGGATAAAAGAGCTTGCGCCGCTATCCATGCTGTAAATTTAAGGAACTATTTGGGTGCGCAATGTCGTACTATCAGAGAAGAGCAAGGCGAGGAATCGGATGAATTTCTAACGCTGTTCGATACTGGTATTACTTACATCGAAGGAGGTCGCACCTCGTCCGGCTTCTACACGGTCGAAGACACGGTTCGTTAAAAATTTGCTATTGTATCACAATTTTCTTGATTCGATTCTTCATCGATTTACGTGTGACAGCCGTTCGTAACAAGACTGTACAGAGTACATGGCGCGGGTGCGTCTATTCACCTGGAACCTGTCCCGGTTCGCTTCGATTCCCTGGACCCGGGTTTCGTATTTGTTTTGGATACAGGCAACAAGGTTTTCATGTGGTACGGCAAGAAAGCGAAAAGTACGTTGAAATCAAAGGCGAGACTAATGGCGGAAAAAATCAATAAAAACGAAAGGAAAAACAAAGCTGAGATTATAACGGAAATTATGAATTCGGAGTCGGATGACTTTTTGACGTGTCTGAACGTGAAAGATTCGTCGCAGCTTCTACCGATCGTGGCAAGTGGAAAAAAAACCAGCTTACGAACGACGCTGAAAGACACCTTACGCGTATGTGCACACTCACGCGCGATTTATTGCAGGAACACGTTGACCCGGATTTCGCAGCCCTTGCGCCTCGTCTGTATCAAGTTCAACTCGGCATGGGCTATTTAGAGTTGCCACAGGTGGAAGTGCCTCATGGGAAGCTAACGAATACGCTTCTAAACAATCGCAATGTTTATATACTGGATTGTCACTTGGATGTTTACGTTTGGTAAATCAGAGAGCATGTGTTGCAACTTCTTTTACGCTACTATGACCCAGTTTGAAATGTCTATAACTTGATAGTTGTGTTGATGCCGCGACGTCGTAGGTTTGGCAAGAAGTCGACAAGATTGGTGCGGGCAGCAGCCGTTAAACTGTCTCAGGAATTATTTAACATGATAGAGCGTCCAGAGTATGCCACGGTTACCAGATTGCAAGAAGGAACCGAGTCCCAGGTAGGCTATCGTCGATGGTTGTCCCTTTAATCGTAATTTTATTTAGTGATCGTAACTTTCTGTAGATCTTCAAATCGAAATTTACCGGTTGGGACGAAGTGATAGCTGTTGATTTTACTAGAACTGCCGAATCGGTCGCCAAAACTGGCGCTGACCTTACGAAATGGGCTAAACAACAGGAAACCAAGGTGAAAAGGGAAAAGAAAAAAAAAAAAGAACAATTCACACAACAAACAAATAAACAGTCGAACAAAACAAAACTGTACAAACTGTATTTCATTTTGTTACAACAGGCGGATTTGGCTGCGCTCTTCATGCCTAGACAACCGCCAATGTCGTACGTCGAAGCTCAACAGCTTATGTCGGAATGGAACGACGATTTGGAACGCATGGAACGATTCGTATTGGAAGGAAAGAAATTTGTACGTCTGCCTGAGGAAGAATTTGGGCATTTCTATAGCGGGGATTGTTACGTTTTTTTGTGTCGTTATTGGATGGTAAGTGAAAAAAAAAAAAGAAAGAGAAAACGTCGTCGTCGTCGTCGTCGTCATTGTATCAGGCTATTCTTCTTCGTTTCCGATTCCCCGATACCGTTAGCCATTGGACACCGCTGAAAACGAAGACGGTGAAGAACAGTTTGAAGAAGATTATCAATGCACGGTCTATTTTTGGCAAGGCAGAGACGCAGGCAACATGGGATGGTTGACGTTTACGTTTAGGTACGTATAACAACGAGAATTTACGTTTCCGAATCGTTCAAACTACTAGTACTACCATATTGTATACTCTATGTTCTAGTTTACAGAAGAAATTTAAATCATTGTTTGGAGAGAACTTGGAAGTTGTTCGAACTCATCAGCAACAGGAAAATTTAAAATTTTTATCATATTTTAAAAGAAAATTTATTATTCATCATGGTAAGCGCAAACAGCCGAAATCGTCTGACGCTAACAGAGTCGAATTTTATCATTTGAGGAGTAATGGAAGTGCATTGTGTACTAGGCTGATACAAATTCCAGCCGATTCATCGTTGCTGAATTCTTCTTTTTGGTGAGACATGTAATTAACAAACAATGACAAATCTCTTCGGTTAGGATAACGTGAATGTTATTGTAGTTACATTTTAAATGTGCCGTTCAACAATGACGACGAAACGGGGATAGTGTACGCTTGGATCGGTTCGAAAGCGGACAGCGACGAAGCGCGTCTGATCCAAGAAATTGCCGAAGAAATGTTTAACAATGTATGTTTTACTTACAATTTTCTGTAAACCGCGTTAATTTTAATCAAGCGATAACCGTCGTGTTACACGTGTTTGTAATACCAGCCATGGATAAGTCTTCAAGTTCTAAACGAAGGCGAGGAACCGGATAATTTCTTTTGGGTAGCTCTCGGTGGTAAAAAGCTGCTTTACGACACCGATGCGGATTATATGAATTATACTAGATTATTCAGATGCTCGAATGAGAAGGGATACTTTACTATCAGCGAGAAATGCACGGATTTCTGCCAGGTACGCAACAAATATGTGCTTGAGATTACACGCGATTAATTCTTCCATCTTTCTAGGATGATTTAGCCGACGACGATATTATGATATTGGATAACGGTGAACAAGTATTTTTGTGGCTGGGAAGCAGGTGTTCGGAAGTAGAGATCAAACTGGCCTATAAGTCTGCTCAGGTAAGAAAAGAAGAACGCTAAAAGACTACGACGGATAATAGTGGATTGTCGGACAAACTGGTGATGGTGTGGTATGCTGTTTGAAGGGAAAAATATGAAATACTTTTATTCCAGGTGTACATTCAACATTTACGAGTGAAACAACCAGACAGACCTCGCAAACTGTTCTTAACTGCAAAAGGAAAAGAATCGCGAAGATTTACGAAATGTTTTCATGGTTGGAGTTTACACAAAAGACCGCTTCAATAAAGTAGAATTAACAGACATTGCTCTCCTTCTATTTCTTCTTCTTCTTCTTCTTTGGCGCATTGTTTATATAATACCGTATTATTCGTAGGTGGAGATAACATCTACGATACATTCCATTTTCAGTTTTCTTCTTTTTTCTCAGCATATTTATTAGTTTGTTAGTCACGTACAGACTTCATTGGATTATTTTAAAGTACAACTCTATAATATGTTTGTAAATATATATTATATATTTTGAAAGTTCCGAGGATAAACATTTGTATTTATATTGCTACGAGGAACTATCTCAATAAATATACGCTTAACGGAGAGGGAACAGCTTGAAAATGAAATCACTATTCCTGTCAGTTATTAAAATAAAAAAGTAAATAAAGTTGTCGAAATCGAACACCATTCCTGATCGCGTAATACGTGTTTCAGGCATGAAAAACATCTAGCGTTCTCTGTGTCGTATCCTAGTCGTCGTCGTCGTCGTCCGACGGTACAAAAAGTTCTTTTTCCTCGAGAACATGCGCGACCACTTTACTTAGCGTAACGCCGATGATCAGACCGGTGACGACACTGGTGATAACACCTACATAACCGAAACGTGTCCCTTTTGGTTCTGGAAGAATAGCCCCCGACGGTGTTGTCGTTCTTGGTCGAAAGTACAATTTGGTGTTGCCGTCAATATTCTTGAGAATACCGAGAGAACGAAACGTAAAAGATGCACGTTGCAACGCCATTCTTTCGGTTGAAATTATCACCGGTGTGTGTGTGCGTGCGTATGTGTGATGATAAGGACTGAAAACAATTGTTCATTGAACGGACAAAGTCGTAGTTAACAATCAACTAGTATATGAAATACATGTATATGTATTTTGTACGTACGATCGTGAGCGTGTATACAACAAACTGTTGTCGCTGCAATCAGAAATATAAAAACTCGAATTAGTAGCAGTGGAAGATGAACGTGAAATTAGGTTAACTTTTTTCTTTCTCATCGTCTTGTAACCGTTCGAATCGAAAAAAAGAATGGTTTGCTCTTTACGAGCTCTGTTTACCTTATGTCTTGATTCGATAATATTCAAAATTATTCATTGGATTAACGTAACATGATGAGAATGCCGTCATCGAGTAAATTGTCGCAGACACGAGTGAACTTGCTAAGCTGACAATTGAGGAGACTCGCTTGATAAACTTATACACGTATGTATACTACTCCACTCACTGGTTAAGTGTGATTATACGCATGCGACTAGCAACGAACTACGAAATTTTAGCTGTACGATTCCGAATCTACGGGATCGCAACTTCCCAATATTGTACCTACCTACACGCGCGCGCGCGCGCGCGCACATACACACGGGCCTACCGCTATCCTCGGTGCGTGCTTGCATACACATGTGTGTACACGGTGTATATTATAACTTATAATTTAACCTTTTTTCAGGCATTAGAGGACGTCGAAACGACAATTTTGAAAATCATAAAAAACCATGCTGTACCTGATCGGGTTGGGCCTTGGCGGTGTAAAGGATGTGACGGTTAAAGGTCTTGAGATAATACGAAAATGTGATCGCGTTTACTTAGACGTTTATATGTTCTCTAGCGAACAAAAAAATCTGGTAAGCACGAAGGACCTCAAGACATTTGAGCTTTCGGATATCCCACGTGTTTATTCGTGCGATTACATAGGACATTACAACGCAGTGCAATGGCATGTTTCACTTTGTTTGTTTTAGGAACAGTTTTACGGACGTCCTATACTGAAGGCAAATAGTGAATTGATGGAAAACTGCTCGTACGAGATATTACCTGAAAGTGAAAAAGAAAATGTGGCTCTCTTGGTGGTGGGCGATCCCTTTGGAGCTACCAGACATATCGACTTGATATTGCAAGCTCGAGAGCAAAATCTTCAGGTAATTAGAAGACAACGATATTGTTTGCGTACAAATTTTGCTGAAAACTGTAACAACAATGACACAAAATATCGATAAACACTATTTTCGTTTCATGGGATAGGTGAAGGTTGTTCACAATGCGTCGATATCAACCGCGATCGGTTGTTGCGGTCTTCAACTGTACAGATTTGGAGAAACTGTATCCATTCTGTGTGGGAGAGACGATCGGCAATCCGATGGTCCTTACGAGAGAATTCTTCGCAACAGGCAAATGAATTTACATACGCTTTGCTTGTTAGACTTTGAAGGGGAAGAGTCTGTCTCGGAAAGTTTCATAGAAAAGAATAGAATAGAGCGTGTGCCACCAAAGTTTATGACCGTATCCGAGGCTGCTGCGCGATTGATCGGAATACTCGAAAGGCAAACGAACGTAGAGAAAACCGAGCAAAAAGAATTTGGTGAGTGAAAAAATAAGAAAGAGAAAAAGAACGAAGAAAGGCAACGTTCATGATGTAAAAGGGTCGTAGCGGAACTACAGGCTTAGATCAAGATTGATTGTGTGTTGCAGCGCTGGACGAATCTAGCATAGCGATAGCTATGGCCCGTTTAGGCTACGACGATCAGCGTATCGTTGTTTGTAGCCTTCGAGAAATGACTTTGTTGGACCTTGGACCTCCGCTGCATTGTATGGTTATCCCCGCGGTTTCATTACACTGTATCGAAGAAGAATTTGTGGCATCTATCGAACGGTACGAAGCATCATCGTCGCAACGAAACGCAGCGCTTGAAAATATAAATAAATGACTACTATGAAAAATGCTGTTGTCGTCTGTACTTGTTTTAGAACCTAGTCGTTGGTTTGTTTTTCTTTTCTTTTCTTTTCAACTGAAATGTTACGTGAATAAGAACATGCTAATGTTAACGTCGACTATTTGAACGCGATGACTCGATAATCGATGGATCGAACAAAAGTAAAAGTAAAACTATCACAATACATATTGAACCGTATTAAATTCGTATGTCGAAGCGAAATACATTTTATACGTGTTGGATGAAGGGGAGAAAGAAGCTAGTTTCCTAAAGACTTTATTCGCCGTACCGTATTTGTATTGAAAGGACGTAATCGCAAAACGTTATCGCATAATGTCAGGCAAACGGCAGGCAGGTAGGCAGGCAGGCAGGCAGGCAGGCAGGCAGGCAGGGAGGCAGGCAAGTAGGCAGGGGTATCCGATCGATTGGACTAGAAGGGTTTGCTCGTTTACTTGGCGTCAAGGTTTCCATAAGTGTAGGTATCCGTCGTAATGATCGTTGGTCGTTCGACGGTGCAACCGTCGAAAGTCGAAACCGTTTGATTCGTAAACGGTCGTTATGTGTCGTCGTTCTAGTGAAACAAGTGAAATATCGATATGAGATTATTCCAACAGCAAGAGGACCCATGGAATGGTAAAACACAACGATGCGGACACATAGCGTAACGCACTGGACAAATTTATTTGTCTGCGATCGATTCCCTGCTGGTTTCGTCGTACGTTCGAGACAGCAAAGTGTCTATGCATACGGTTCGTGCTGTTGTAATTTCCCCGAATGCTCTTCGAATCGTTTTCTCTTATTTATGCTTATTTCTCTTAAATTTTCACATCCAGAAAAAAAGATCGCATAAAATGATCTATCGTACGAGTAGATGAGAACGAAAGGAAGAAACGATCGCTTTGAAAGACGATGGCTTTGACGGAGAAAGGACTGGTGCTCGGTCCGCGTGTTCCTCAGGGTCTTGGGCCCGCGGTCGAAGGACTCGCGAGGGAAATCCTGAGACATCGACCTCAAGATATTTACACGTTCGCGGCACATCATTTCGAGCAACTGATCGAACTACGAGAAAGCGGACGCGCGTCAGCGTATACTTCGAAAATATTCGATCGTGCGTCGTTTAATCGAAAACGTTGCACGCTCGTGGATCCGATTGGTTCCGATGATAAATGTCAGCCAGTGTCGGACGGTGATTCGAATCGTGATCGGTATCGTTTTTCCGATCGAAAGGTGTACGACTCGATCGAAGAAACGAGAGAGGCGACAGGAACGTTGTGCGCAACATCGACGAAGTTGTTGGCGCGAAGAAGAAGAATAAAAAGGGCAGGCGGAGGGGACGCGGCAGCGGATAGAAACGGTTGGTCTATAAATGAAACGGTGAAGGTATTTAAAAAGCATGCCTACGAGAACAACGTGAACAAGGAAAAATCAAGAAACGCGCAAAAATCGAAAAAATCCTTTGGAAAAGAAATTCGTAGTTACCTCGAACAACAACGTACACCACCACAGCGATGGCTTTCGAAAACAATTTCGACGCATTGTCGATTTCATCGGTCTTGGTCCGTCGAAGATATACACCTTACAAAAAATAATAGTCGACAATTAGAGTTGAGCGCGATTGGCAAGCTCGAGGACGATGCAAGGATATGCAACAAGAACGGTCGGCCCGTAGAAGCGAACGGTGTAAATATGCCGGTACGTTGTTTAAAACGGCAGAAAAGTAGTGCTGGTCAGGCAGAAGATGTACGATCCTCTTCGTCCACGATTCGTCGGGAATGTGCGGAATGTATCGCCGCCGCACCGGGGAGAACACGTTCCCTCGCGAATGCAACGTCGAACGGCGGAGGTTACGGAAGAGCGTCTAGTGGAAAGGAGGAAACTGAAGATATATATCAAGGTCGACGAGAGTCTTTCGTAGGAAAAGGAATCGAAGGAAACGAGAGGAAGAAATCGGAAGAAGAAGAAGAAGAAGAAGAAGAAGAAGAAGAAGAAAAAGAAGAAGAAGAAAAAGAAGAAGAAAAAGGGGGAGGAGGAGGAGGAGGAGGAGGAGGAGATTGTCGTGTCACGGTGACGACGGACACGGTAGTTGAAAACACCCGAGAGATCGTCACCACGAATTCGAATGCGCAGCTGGAAAGCGACAGCAGAGGATCAAACGATAACGGAAGAATTAAAGAAACGTTCGAATACGAGTTTTGGCGTGACTCGAAGGGAATCGATATTGCGGACAGTGCGAAGGTCCTTCTTCGAGAGGAAACGTCGAGTTTTACGGCGAAGCAGGAGGATTCGTTTCACAACGAAGAATCTGTGATTCTTCCGTCGGTGATTACGAAACAATGTTCGAACAATAGACACCCGGAAAATGTTAGCAAACGATCGAAAAACGACACAAACTACTTGATTTTACCACCTATATCGGCCGATGCATCGAAACCGATCAGGAAGGAAGACAACTTGGTGTTACCAGTTTTGTCGAAACTGTCGGAAGTCATTGAAATCGATCAAGTACCGTTGAACGGTTACACCGGCGATGATCGAGTTGCGAGTATCGAGGATGAAGCAGAGCATGTGGAGATGAACGATGCGTCCGTTTCGGAATCACGGACGCGCGAAGCAAGCGATCGCGATTACCGCGTTGATGCTTCGACCGAAACAGTGGATCAAACTGCTCGTTCGTGCAAGACTACCGACGCGGCGAATAAATACGAAATCGTACGAAATACTTGTGAACGTATGATCGTTGATCGAACAACCAAGAACGACGAAGGGTCGGGTTCGAATGTTACGTCCGATTTCATTGATGTTTCGAATACTGAAAACACGAACACGAACACGAACACGAACACGAACACGAACGCGAACGAGAACGAAAATGAGGAGAAAGAGCAAGAGGATGAGGTAGCGAATGGCAGCAGCTTGTCGACGATGATCAGCGACGAGCAAGAGATATGCGGCGGCAAACAACAGCGAAACAAGACGTATCCTGTGGGAAACGACGAGCTGAAAAGCAAATTGATCGAAATCGAGACGGTCGAAAGAAGTATTGAAAATACATTAACTTGTTCGGAAAGTGTGTTGATAGTCGAGGGCAACCGTGAATCTATAGCTTCGCGTCCGATAGATTTCACTTTGAATTTAGGTTCGGTGCCGGAAAAATCGAGTATTCGATTCGGGAATAATTTGGAAGGAAGTTGTATCGTTGGTGAAACGTCAGAGAAAGAGGTGGCAGGCGATGCGAAAGAGGAAGACGGCTCGTCGCGTAACGGTTCGAGGAGAAGCGACGAAACGGATGATTCTATGGTGCCTCGCAAACGATCGAACGAGTCGACGATGGTATGTTCGAGCGTGGAAAACGATGACGGGACCGTGGAGATTGTAGTTGTTGACGAAAACGATGACGAACAATCGGAACGAGCGCGTGCACGGGCACGACAAACATTTATCGATAGTTACTCGAAAGATGTAGCAGATCTTTCCTGTTTCGTTCTCACGGAAGGTTCGCCTTGCGAAATACCAGAGTCTGTGACCACTGTAATCATACCGGATAACGGTATAGGGTCTCGGCAAAGCGACGACGATATTTTTCAATTGGAACGCGAAACGATCGACGACGATGCGTCTCGCACCACGGAAACGATCGGACAGGATACAAACCCGTTCGGAGAGTACGTCGAGTACCCGGCAGAAACGTTTCGATATTCAACGAACAATCGCCACGTGGATTTCCTGGCCGATGTAAAAGATGCTGCCGATCGTACTCTTGTGTACAAAGACTTGAGTAACATTAAAGAGGAGGAGGAGGAGGAGGAGAAGGAGGAAGGGGAGAAGAAAGAGGAGGAAGAGGAGAAGAAGAAGGAGGAGAGTAAAAAGAAGACGAAGAAAAAGAAATACGAGGGCGAAAAAAATACTGTTATGGACGGTAAGATGATGGGTGTTGTGGAAACGCGTAGTATAGTTGACGCAACGTCGGATCGTTTGGAGCGAGACGATACGGTTCAGATTGAAAATGTTCCCACGGAAACCACGGTTTGCGCAAATCACGAACGGGTAGAAGCGATGCTCGGAGATGGTACGCGCGAGCAGTCCCTCTTCCCGGACTCCGTGATAGAACCGTGCGTGCCCGAATTGAATTTGGATTCGTTTCGAGACGCGACGATATCCTACGCGGAAGGTGGGACCGATTATCCGACGAACCTTCAGAATCTATCTGGGAAAGAGAACGGCAATGATAACGTCGTTCTTGCTGCTTGTTTCGATACCATATCCCCGAAAAGAAAAGCAACGATCGACGAGAATCGTTTATCAAAGAGTAGACTCGAATTGGATCGTTTTCAGGGTTGCGAAAGCGCTGCGATCGGCCACGAATCGAGTATCGATCGAAAAGACTTGTTCAACGTGGAAGAAGAAATCGCGAGAGAACTGATTGAAAATTTGACCGACGTAGCTTCGACGCTCGAACAAACAACGAATTCTTTCGATAGAAACGATAATATTCCGTCGACACATGCAACAGTTTCTACGGAAACGGTAGAATCATCCGCGGATGCGGATGCGAATGCGAATGCGAATGCGAATGCGAATGCGAATGCGGATATAAATATAGGTATGGCAGACATAGACGACGATAATCAAGAAGGCGACAGCGTCAATGTCGAAGAAGAATTAGATAGCGGCAAGGATGCTTGTTCGCGTTTGGTCGACGGCACGAGCGACGAAACGACATTTGCATACGAGCAGTTTTCAGGAGATCGTTATCGACCCGAATCGTCGAACGAATCGGTAATCGATACAAATTTACAAAATAAATCGTTGGACGCAGCTGTTAGAATCATTCAATTTCGTAAGTGTTACCTGTTATTGTCTATCTGTACAAATATTAGGTAATCAATGTATCTTGTATATACTCGGATAGTAACGTTTGACGAGGTTTAAAACGTGCATATCGTTTTCTACAAGGTGTACGCGAATTTATGCGTCGACGCCGAAATTTAAAGAAATCCGATGAAGAAAACAACCCAGATGCGTTCATAGCTCGAGAAGCATCGTCATCGTCATCGTCATCATCGCTGCGACAAAATATTCAGCTAGTAAGCGCACGCATAAACTATGTTAATACTTGTAAAAAATTTGTTTAACGTGTTTTCGCTTTATTTTTGTTTCAGGAGAAAAGTGAACGAAGCGTTGCTATTTCGAACGAACGATGCTATGATAAAGAAAGACGTGGCGAGTCCGCAACGTTCGCGGCGTCTGTATTGACGGTGAAAAACGAAGAATCGTTGTCGATGACACTGCCAGCAACAGAGACCGTGAACAATGAGCAGACTCTTGGAAAACGAGCATCGAGTGTTTCTCATGGGTCCAGACATACGGGAGAGTTTCACGATT
>CM052097.1:24977419-24995462 GCA_028453745.1 Agapostemon virescens | reverse complement strand
TCTTCTCTTCTCTTCTCTTCTCTTCTCTTCTCTTCTCTTCTCTTCTCTTCTCTTCTTACCTATTTACTAGTCTACATATTCGCCGCATCTGTACACGTAGCTTGGTTTCTCCTCATTTTTCACACTCATTTTCTAAACTAATTTTAGATAGTTTTTTTAAATAATTATAAACTTTTTTTTTTCTTTCACTTTATAGACTAGTTTTAGAAATTGCAACCGTCAAAAAACATTCTACAACATGAAAATCAACTATTAACACGAACCATTGGTGTCATGTGTGCATACGTGCGTGCGTGCGTGCGTGCGTGCGTGCGTAGATCGTACACACGAATACAACAAACATATTAATAAATCTGGGCAGTCCTTATCGTTTTCTTTGTTTCATCGAATAGATTATG
Organism: Agapostemon virescens; assembly: GCA_028453745.1. NCBI lineage: Eukaryota > Metazoa > Arthropoda > Insecta > Hymenoptera > Halictidae > Agapostemon > Agapostemon virescens. The sequence goes on along the minus strand of CM052097.1, from coordinate 24,995,064 downwards.
GCGTATTGATATACGCCAAAGTATACAGCATCCACCGATAGGTTTGTTCGTACGAAAAAATTTGCAATCGAAAGTAGAATACCTTACACACTTGTTCGTACAAGTGGTCAAATTTCTAGAAGATAACGAACGCGAGGCCGGGCAAAGTATATTTCGTTTCAGCGTCGCGCAACCACCGTCGCGCGCGTCGTCTACGTATTTCATATTTCTCACGATTTTGCTAATGGGTCGTCGATAGTCTGTTCAATTGGACAAATATTACGCTAATAATCTTCCGTACGGTATCGTATCTCTGATTGTTCTCGTTTGAACGCATTTTGCTTTCTTTCTAGTCTTTCCTCGTCCCTGCTACCTCTATACCTCTGTATATGTATACACACACGTACATCTCCATATACACCTCTATACCTCTACCGATTTTTACCTTTTCCTACGACGCCTTTTCATCGTTCGAATGTCGATCAAAGATTCGATAATTAGGATTCAACGATGCATGGAAGAGAAACATAAAATACGAGAGAGAAAATGTAACGATAAAAGTGACCCGCAGCGGCAGCGGCGGCGACGACGACGGCGATGACGACGACGACGACGACGACGACGACGACGACGACGACGATCGAAAACTAATTGACGAGTAAACGTTTTCATACATACGCATGTATGTATGTATGTATGTATGTATGTATGTATGTATGTATGTATATGTGTATGTATGTACATACAACCATGTACCATTGATGCTCACCCTAAAGAAATTTCGTGTAACGTACAGTTCGATCAAAATCGATTAATGATAAATTTGTTGTTTAAAGAAAAATACGAAATCGTGAAAATAACGAGACACGCGAATACGTAAAGTCACGGAGAGACGTTGAGTGTGCCATTCGAGAGAAGTGCGCTTTGTTTTATAGGGAAGTGTTGAAAAGGTAGAAGGGAGAGAAGGGGCAGAAAGAACGAGCGAGCGAGCGAGAGACAAGGAGAGAGAAAGAGTGAGAAAGAGAGTAGGTGGCGTGAGGGGGCAACAGGACTTAAATTGACCCAGGCAGGATCAGGCAACGTATACCTGGTGTCTTCTCGCCCCGATAGATCCTGGTTGCCATGTAAAATTCTTACTTTCCGTCCAATTATATCCATACGATGCGATGTCGTAAATATTCCTCTGAACACGTCTTTTCAGATTTTAGTGAATTTTCTTGACGGACGTCTATTAATATGTAAATCTTCTCGGTTCATCGTTACGAAAAACAAAGATGCTCATTCGTAGACTATTAATAGCCTCCCTAAATCACCTTGTCAACTTTATTCCTGTAATAATATGTAGTCGCCGAACCGTAAAATCGGAAAATCAAAATGGATGACGTTACTAAACATCGTTTACGTTTCAGGAGAGAGAAAAGAGAAAAGGTTCGGCAAGACGAACGAAAGGGTGGAAAAGAAGACCTACAGAAATTCTATCGTTCGTACGTTTAAATGTGCCTTATACCGCGATAGAGAACAAATTGATCGAGCAGTTCTTTTTACGACCGACTACCTGCTAGCTAGTTCTTTTATTCTTTTATTCTTTTATTCTTTTATGCAAAAAATACGTGTGTCGAAACGATGTGGCAGCATCTCGGCAAACTCTTGACGATCTTTTACGAACGAATCGATCGAGCGGAAACCCTTTTTCTACAAATGCAGAACATTTCGGTGATGACCAACCAAATTCTATTTCTGAAAATGGCTGATTTATTGTTACTGCCCAAACCTGAAATGACATGTCTTTACACGTTGATGTTTTACAACGTGATCACTTACTGTGTTAGCTACATCAAAGAATTGATTGGGAAGGAGGATTGGTCGCCGTACATAACTCTCACCGAAAGATCAAAGATTAAACATTTGGCTATGTCTGCTACGAAAATAGTACTAGAGTGGACTAAAGCTGTTACATTCGTCGTAACGTTAACGTTCATGCTCCTCGTGTTTGGTTTGCAACAGGGTCTCTATAACTATAGGTAAGTAACAGGCGATACAATGGTAACAATGGAAACAGGTATAAAGAAAGAAAATTTTATACGTATATATGCATATATACATATATACATACTCACATACATACGTACATACATACATACATACATACGCACTTTTTTATTATATTATATATAATATTACTATATATAGTATGTATAGTATATAATGTATGCGTAGTGTACACTGTACGTCCTACGTAATATCAATTTCAACGATTGCAAGTGGAAAAGCAAAAAGTGGTGCACGTATTAAGTCCAAAACAATGGTTCGGTATTTATTTTGATTGCAGACCGTCAACGTTTTACACCATGATAACGTGGATTTATTACTCGGCAACGGAAAAACTCTTCGCTGAGATGTTTCCGTCGATTTTCAAGCTCTTTCGCGTAGAAGCTTTCGAGAACATGGAGGAACTCTATGCTCCGGTAATATTAAGGTCATTTACCATTGTCGTTTCTGTTCTGCACATATTACTCCTTCTACCGACAACATCCTGGCGATTTTTATTGGTCACCAGCTACATGAACATTTATTTGCGAATGAAAGACCTCTTGAAAAAGTTTGCGCCTTTGTTGCAATGCGAACAGCAATTTCTAAATTATTATAGAAAAGCAACACCCGAGGAAATTTCCCGTTTCGACGATGTGTGCGCGGTTTGCCTCTGCAACATGATGAAAGCGAGAATTACGCCGTGTCACCATCTTTTTCATGCCGACTGTCTACGTCGATGTCTCAAGATTAGCAATGCGTGCCCTCTGTGCAAAAGAAAACTAAAATTCGAATATAAATCGATAATAGACCATCGACCGACTTCAAATGAACCGGTCGCATGAACACGATGCAACGGCAACATTACCGACGACAGCCTTTCTCGTGTTTTCTCTCCGCGACGTATATGTCTTCGAACTTCGAAATAACACATTTCTAGACGAATCTATCTAAATATTCGAAATCATTATACGAAAAGTAACAAATTCGAGGAACTAGCCAAAGGTTTTTCGTTTATGCCAGTATAAATAAGCAAACGCACAAAAATTCTTTATTCGCATTGTCGATTCTATTCGCTTAGGTTTCTCCTTCGTATTTGATAGAAACATCTGTATATGAACCATCCGGGCTCTCGTAATTCGGTATTGGTGGAGTATTTACTGGTCCGGATGTGCTGTATGGTAGAAATGATTCGTCAATCTGTAAGAGAAATACAATTCACAAATAAGTATCGACATAACCGCTCATAGAATCATTTGGTAACGATCGCCAATGAGAATTAAGCTCGTCTTCTATCAACGATACCATCGTACTACTTTCACGACGCTTACTTCTATTGCTTTTTCATAAAGATATTCGGACACCGCTTTCAATTCTGTCAAAGCTTTTTCCTGCGAAACCATCATAGATTCTATAGAATGCATATCCTTTACCCACTGATCATGTTTGTACTTTAACCATTCTTTTTCTAACAACAACCGCCTCTCTATTTCTTGGGAAGACAGTGGATTAGGATTACGGAACCTTTTCCTGTAACGTACAACAACAACCTGTAACCTGTAACGTTGCAACAACCGAAACTAAGATTACGACGTAACATACGACTTACTCTTTTTCTTCCATCAAATCGGCAGCACTTTCATTTTCTATAATCGGTTTCAATTGTTTAGCATTCTTTTCCAAACGCCTAATCTGTTTCTCCAATTTTTTTTTCCTCCTATCTTCTCTAGCTTTCATTACAGCAGGATCTATTCTTCTTTTCTTTTTAAGTGGCATTCCTCTGCAAAGAAAATCAAAATTAAACGTAATAACTTTCCACAATGAATTTTATAAATATAAAACATTTGAGTATTTACAATAATATGTTGGTAACTTGAAAATGTAATGGATGCGTGTACATAGAAATATTTCGAGGGTTAACGACCGATAACGAACGCAAAGATAATCTAAAACAATAAATATAATGTAATTACAATGAGAAAAAATATATATTGAAAAATCAAGTATTATTTATTACGTATTATTACCTGGAAAAAGAATTTATCACGGGTAGGACACTTATCATCGTTACTATCGAATCCTTTCGATTACTCGTAATCTTACCAAACAGCGTCCGATAATTTTCTATTATTTTACTGTAATTTATTATCTGCACTTATGAAAAATTCGTAACCTACTCGCCACCTGTCGGTCCTCCTTTCTTTCTTTCTTTCTTTCTTTCTTTCTTTCTTTCTGCCTTTAAATCAAAAACATAAATACTATGCTATACACGTACGCTCACAAATAACGAGTGATGAAAGACAAATCTTACAAGACACTTTACACGAACGTCAACCAATAGCACATAGAATGTAAATATTTTTATTTTTACGACTTTTACGTATTAAAAATACCTATACTGTATGTAAACAGGCAACCATGCGGATCACGATACAGTGATAATTATAGTTATGTATAAACAATTTACCAGTTCACAAAATGATAAATGCAATTTTTTTGCGTGCATGTATTACGTGAATTCATACGCATGGCCTCCTGTGTCGGCTACGTGTACATATATCTATGTAGATGTACGTTATATAAGATTAACCGTGAAATTTTCTTAAAAACAAACGCTATCAAAATGTCGTTTAAAAATTGTTTAAACCGCTAAAATAATAAATAATCTGATAACAGATTTTCTAGACAACTTTACATTTTAATTCAATTCCAATTTGCATTTTGTCGTCTACGTCGCGCCATAGTCCTCTGAACTTGCGACACTAACGACGCTAACAACTCCAACAAGAAAGCTATTTATGTCTACTCGAGTTGTTCACGAAAGTTTCCTATTGGTCAAAATGTCAATGTAAACTAATGCAATTGTGAATCCAATTGGGTGGTCTCCTCTCTTGCTCCTGACTGTCCCTTACACTACCATTTTAGCCACGGATAGTAAATATTTCAAGTACATGCTATGTGAATACGTGCTATGCGCTATGGCACATTGCTTGCTATGTAGCTGATTCGAATTGTATCTTAACTAAAAAGAAGAAGCGTTTACCATCACAGATTTGTTGCTCGTGAAGCTCGTCGGTGAGGCGACTTGAAATTTTTATTCTTTTATGTAAACGTAGACATATATGTATACCTACATGCATACGAATTATTTATTATATTTAGTTTCATTTCAATTCACCCTATTGTGGCTAGGGTTAGGTAACCGTTACGATCGCGACTGTATCAGTCGTTGGTAATGTTTGTAGACAAGTTTCAGCGTTTCTCCGCTATGAGGCAGTACCATGACACCGAACAACAATTGAACGGAATTACGGAGCTTCGAAATTTTTATGCAACGCTGCGAGCAGTCTCATTTTCAACATGTTTAACCCTAATCTAATTTCTCCGACAATCGTCTGACGTAGCAATCGTTTTTACTTGAATAAGAAATAATGTATTTTAATGGATTTCCGCTGATGTTATTTAATTCGTAAAACCTCAAATTTTGTAATAAACATAAAACATAAAAGTAATAGCTCATGAAAGAAACGATGTGTACATTACACTATTTCGAGTGTGATACGTTTGAAAATCAAAGAATACAGAACACGTGAGTGTCATGTTTCCATATCATCCTCAAAAGTTGTTATGCCCATGCTATTATTCTTTCTTATTTTTTATAGAACAACAGTATCCAGTATCGATAATGCCACTACGCATGCGTTAAACGTTAAATTATTTTGTAAAAAGTGTGGATCTGAACGAGTCCAAATTTCGTTAAGAAACAAATGTGGATATTGCAAAACATGTTTCTTGTCTGTATTGATGCATAAATTTAAAGCGACTCTTGGGAAATCGAAATTAATGCGTCCGACCGATTCTGTACTCATTGCCCATTCGGGGAAAGCAAATTCAACGACGCTTGTACAACTTATAAAAGATAATATAAACGACACTACTTCTAAAAGGCTTCGATTCAAGTGCAAAATATTGTATATAGATGGTAACGTTGACATTTCGTCTTATTTATAACAAATAATATCTAAAGAAACTTATCGTGGTTCTATTTAACTTATTGTTACTTATTTCTTTATACGACCGTGTAGATGGCATAGCCAAAGGATTTTCATTAGTGGAGAGACAACATATTCGAAACGCATTGATCAAAGAAGCAAAGAATTCACAGATAAAAATGTACGTAGCTTCTTTAACAGCTTCTATCGACAACATTATTTGCAAAGAGATCCAATCGATGGACATATTGCAGACAAATACAATTCATAATGATGAATTTATACAAAAACTGTTTCATAGCATGGAAAGTGAAACTGCAAGAGACGAATTATTGAGGCAACTGAAAAGGCAATTACTTGTACAGGCAGCTGGCGAGTTAAACTGTAATAAAGTTTTTGTTGCCGATACTTCTATCGATCTAGCAACAAAAGTGCTAGGAGATGTATCGACAGGTAGAGGTTCACAGGTACCTCTAAATATTGCTTTTTGTGACACAAGATCCACGGATATAGTGTTTCTAAGACCGCTCCGGGATTTTACACAGGATGACGTAAAAGGCTACTTAGAATGCCATGATTTAACTCCTATTCTTGCTTCTGCGAAATATGATCAATCGTTTCCAGGCTCTATACGAGCTGTTGCGAGAAACTTTATTCGTCGGTTAGATTCTAACCTTAATGGCACTGTCTCTACCATCTACCGTACCAGCGAAAAATTGGCAACAAAGATGAAGGAACTACATAATGTAAACATAGATCTTGTAAATGTAATTAACGAAACTTGTATACTTTGCGAGTCATTGCTAGACTCTTGTAATTCGCAAAATGAACAACTCTCTGCTGTTCAAGCCAGAATATTTTCTCAATCGATATCGACGAATGTAGATTCTATGATGAGTATGTCATCTAGTAACCAATCCAAAAGCAAACAAATGCAGGAAACAAATGATTCTGTTGAAAAGCATTGTCAATGTGACAATAGCGTTTGTATTTCATCTCGTACAGAATCTTTACAACCAGAATTAATTGAAACTCGTCTATGTTATGGTTGTAAACTGATTATATCAAATTCCAAACAAAAATATGATTTACTATCTTGTCTTTTAAAGAAAAAGATTCAAGAAAGACTGCAAATAACACGTATGCGAGAAGAGATAGCAGAATTTCTATTATAAAAAAAAACAATATTTGTTTTCGTTAACGTGTACCGTAAAGATTGTACAGCGACAGAGATTATTTTACCAACAAATTAAAGAATTATACATTAATGTGTCGGTGGTATTTCTTATTTTTTCTGCAACATATATTCATTATAGTAAATGTATTGTACTAGCAAATTTTCATTTCTCAGATTTCCCATTCGAACCTGTTGCTTTCAAGTTATGTAGGTACAGTGCATACGATTGGTAATGTCTCTAGGTTAAATGTATACGTTTCGACAACCGTGTGGAACTTGTCCCTAACGGGGTTCAGTGCGCAGACTGAGAAAGAAGGAACTCGAGGTTGTTCTGTGTACTCCGTTTATTCTGTGCGGGTCGGTGGACGGAAGTCGAATGAGGACTTTTTTTATTCTTCGTCCACCCACGTCGACAACGCTTGATCTTAATACTAGGGTATAACTAACTTAACCTAAAGGCTTAAAACTAACTATACTAATGACTAGTTATATTTAACTTAACCTAATTACCCTAGATGGCACGTCGAGCTTATCGCTACAACCGGTATTTTAATGCTGCCATCTTTGAAAATTTTTGCTCCGCCACCTAGACCAGAAAGCATGTATTAAGGTTTTTTCATAAATTCAGAACGATCTCTTCGGTGTTTCCGTGGTTTTCATAGGTGTACGTAGTCTATATTGATCTATAATAACAGTAAATCTATAGATCTATAGTAACAGTAAATGCGTCAACATCAACGCCACTACTTTTAATTTCTATGATAAACTCATGGTACAGGTTTCCCGATTTTGGTGGCGAAAGCAAACATTTTCAAACATTTGCTAATTTAAAATATTACGACCCATTCTAGTTTATACCATGTCCAGTTATACGTATATGTACCAATGGTTTTAACTCTTCCAACGAAACGATTTTTTTACCAATAAAGACATTGTCTTTGGTGAGAACATAAACAGTTAGCTTAACCACTGTTTGATGGATGGTCAGTATCTAAATGTAACGTTAAAACGAAGCACCACCGAAGCAAATTATATTTTGTTTGAATTTGCTTTGGATTTGCTGGTTTTTGAGTGGAACTGGAATAAGTTGTTTTGCGGATGTGATCAAAAACAATATTCGTTATACAGTTGGTAGCGTTGCGCATGTTACCAAGATCATGCGGTGCTGACAAGGGAAACCTACTATTGTAAATGAAACCATTTTGTCCATATCGCAAAGTACGACATTGGTGTCATTTGATATGGAATGGATAAACTTGCGAACGTGTATTTAAGTTTCAATGAAAATACTCCAAAGTGATATCTAGTAGTTGACAGCGACAGTACACAAAACGTTACGTAAAAACGATTAATTAGAAATTTCAGTGATTATTTAGAATTCAAAAACCAAACTTTGTAAGAATAAATTGTATTGAACATGTTATTATTTGTTGTGATCGTGTAGAATTTCTATTAAGTTGGTCTGGGTTTGTTATAACGGATAGATAAATAAAAATGCATTCACCGAACGCCATACTTGTAGAACATGCTTAATTGAATAGAATGTAACAATATTCCACTCTCTACACGTTGGTTTTATGTAAACAATTAGTTTCTTGTACTAATGACAATTATTCGTGCTTTTCAGAAACATGATTGAGAGGCCTTCTAATATTATGAGGAGAACAAAACTGGGCGCTGACTTGAACGTAATGACTTCACTTCAGTTTAATAAATATTGCAGAGACTTTGAGCTCAGATATAGAGAATGCACTGCGTCTTATGGGTTGTATAGATATGAAGAAAAATGTCGTTTGTACTATGAGGATATGATGGAATGCATTGTTAATTCTAAACAGCTATACAGAGCCGGCTTACTAAACGCAGAATTTATGAAACAGGTGAAGGAAGGCAAAGCAGAGTACATGCCATATTCTCGTAGGGATGTATTTTAAAGCGAATCACAGTTATTTTTAGTGTGTGTGTAATATGTTAAATAAAAAATAATTATAGAAAAAAAGAAATTTGTCACGATATGTTAAACCTCGATGTTAAGTTCCTATCAATTTTGAAAATGAAAGATAAAAAAGAAAAAAGGAGAAAATTCGGTTAGGTACCATTTTAATATGAAAATAATACAAAAGAAATTTGAAGAAAACCAAAAGCGAACCATAAAATGAGAGAAAGATGCACAGTATACATGCATGCACATGCATTGCAATATTTTATGCACATTGTCGCTAGATGGCAGGAATATGTTAAATGGAGGAACGACGAATGGTACAAGGAGAATCGTAAGCCGTGCTGTATGCCGTATGCCGTATGAAGTGGCTTGGCGGGCAGGCAGGCAGGCAGGCAGGCAAGCAGGCAGGCAGGCAGACAGGCAGGCAGGCAGGCAGGCAGACGAGCGGCGAGTATGCCAGTGCCAGTGCCAGCGACAGAAAAAGATACGCTAGCACGACGGTAGGTTGCCGACTTGTTAGGCCGGAAGGCGGGCGCACCTGTCTGTCATCAACGCCGACTGTCAATCTTACTGACGCTGGCGCACACGATACAAGAACCCGCCGCATTTGTAGTGTTTATCTGTCAGAAAAATTAAGAAATTCGTTAAAAAGGGAAGGAATTCGAACAGAAAACTATAACGCGAGTGAACGAAACACAAGAAAACTACATAGAGATACGCCGGTGAGTTGGCGAACGATAAATTATCGAGTCTGAGAAGAAAACGTGAGAGAAGGAAAAGAAGCCGCGCGAAGTTTCACCGTGTGATTAACTATACACCTATACAACGATATGGATACAGTGTTGCGTCTTTTAATTATGCTTTCTATTCATCGGTCGTGCATGCGTCTCCAACTATTTGTTCGTAACGAATCAAAATCAATTTGGTTAGTTTGTTTGGCGCGAACGTTGCAGATTTCATGACCGTGCAATTTTTCCCTCGCGTTCATGTAAGCGTCTTCACGGAATTGTCGATCGGAATGTTCACACATCCCTTTTCTCTCTTTTTGTCTCGTTTACATAGTAGTTGGTTAGTTTCGCTTAATCTCGAGAAGCATACCCGATCGTTACACGTGCCGAGTAATTCATAATCGCGATCGAGCAACGTATTTTTGTTTGTTTAACAAAGTCGTTTCTATTTGACAGTTAACCGAATATCGAGTAAACATATCCGGCCCAAAGAGATATTATTGCATTGCGTACCGCGTGCACAAAGCGCTTGCTACGATTTCATCGCTATGGACCATCGGATTGGTAAGTGGAAATTGATTAAATAATTACTGTATTTATAATACATAGTTGCAACATAAATCTCAAGATTTCAACGTGATGTAGAGATTTTTTCAAAGATATTAGATGTTGAATGTACTTGTAGTAGACTGAAAATTGTATCGTGAGACGCCATCATCTATGATGGTACAGCGCGTGGCGATCGAGTCAACACGCGAGCCAGCTATCTGGTGAGGCACGTGGTGGCGCGGCACGGCGCGGACTTGGTTACTAGCACGGGGTTCACTAGTCTTGTTCCACGGAATCCGCTCCTTGTTATAATTACCAACTGTCATTCTGCTTTTTCCGTCGTGCCTTCCATGCTTACTTGCTTGCTTGCCTGCCTGCCTGCCTGCCTGCCTATCTGCCAGTCAGCCAGCCAGCCAGCCAGCTAGCTTGCTTGCGTGCTCGCTTGCCTGTTTACCTGCTTGCCTGGCTTGGCCTGGCTCGGCTTAGCTTGGCTGTCGATGCGCCGGTTTAGTTGTTTTGCGTGCACGCGTACCTATCGTACGCTGGCGAATATGTTTACATGCGCGCGTTCACGCTTATTCGCTAGCCTGCAATGACATGTCTATGTAGTTGCTCTAATATGTACGAATAACTTGAATTTATATAATTTCACGTTACTTGATACGAACCATTATACGAGTTGTACCGATCTGCTGAACAAAAAGATTCACTGCATTCTCGTAAAATATATTCATCCTTTTCTGTCGGACGACAAACAACGGATAAACGGTTAAGCAGAGAAATTTTGGTTCGTGTCGCTTATTTCACAACGTTCGAGACGGAACGTGAAATAATTTCAATAAATAAATTAAAATAAACTCTACCGAACTAACTGTTACAAAACATTAATAGATGTTGTAAATGTTAAAGTTGTAAATATATTCGTGTGATATTCGCTCGCGTTCCGCTTACATAACAGATGAGATAAATAGATACGCATGTATAATAGAATCAGTTTAATGGAAGCACGTAAATGCTTGTCCGTTGCTTGTTTCACAAAGTAGTTGTTTTGTTTTATCGTATCGTTTCTGACAGTGGCGCATAATTGAACAGCAATGTTTATATTCTCGTTGAAAAAACTGTGACAGGATGAAATGTCATGTAGATTCGAGCGTACGTGTTGTTTACGTTATAGTTCATAACGTAAAATCGCAAGACAGTTGACATTCGATATATAATATATGAAATTCTTAGCGATATCGTCTGTACCGAATGCGTGTAATATATGTATGTGGTGTAGTAATACGTAATACAGAAACACGTGTGATACGACACGTATATGGATATGCGTCGAGTGTGAGAATGCGGTGTCCGCGAGTGTTGTATGAATGAGAAAATGTTTGGTTGGAATAACAAGGGGAAAATCAAGTTCGGATTAGAGTCCAAGATTAGCAACTCGGTAAATGGGTCGCGATACACAACGTTATCTAGCTTTGGTCAATGGCCAGTGAAACTCGTTTGTAAAGATACGACGACGGTATTGTGTAACACGCCTAATAATAGTAATAATACAGTGACTGGTAACAGTTTGTATAATACGAATAATATCGATTATTATTATTTATTTCTCATTTCGTTGTTTCTTGAAACATTGAAAATTCATCGGCAGCGTTCTATTAACAACACGGTTGTATGAATTGCATTCTTTGTTAGATTTATTTAATCGCATGAAATATTCACTTAGTTTTTAAAAGTCAATTCGAAGACTACTCGTTTAGTCTAGGTTTTGTAAACTGGTTGTTCGTAAACTAGAGAGGAAGATGAATCGATGCGATGCAACGCGGCACAACGCAACGAAACGCAACGAAACGCAACGCGTCGATTATGAAACTGAGCATAGTAGAGTGTCGTGAGATACCATAAGGTTGAAAGGGATGCAACGCGAGAGGGAGGGGGAGGTGTGGGTGGGGGGGGGGGGGGGTAAAAAGTGAAAAAGCCTTCCGAAAATGATGCGAAATGTAGTCGGTAAAATGATGGTAAAGCGTGTCATTGTAATCTTGACTTGGTTACGCAACCGATAGCGACAAGTACTCGTCGCATACTAAGACCACGACTCTACGACTCGTCTCTGCTCAAACGTGTCCGATATCTCTTGTGAAAATTTTCGATGGATTTATCCATCGTATAATTGACTGTAATGTCCGGTGAAAATCCGAACATGATATAAAAGGAATAGCATTGGTTTCGTTGGGTACTGGATAGGTTCGGAATAGAGAAAAAATTGACAACAGGTTCGCGATCAAAGCGACACTTTTCCGTCGTAACTTTTCTGTTGTTGTGACCGATTCGACGACTGGTTGGTTGGCAGGAAAGGCTGTCAGTGTCAAGAAGCATCTCCCTAATCTTTAGCCCTTTCTTTCTTTAGGTTATTTATTCGATGTTTGAGGTTATCGTATCGATGACGCGAGACCGTAAAGGCTATCGTAGGTGGAGTAAATCGTGAAGTAAATTACCAGTAACTAGGATACATTGAAAAACGAATGATACAAATGGCGCCGACAATTACGACATTGAAAACGAATATGCATGTACGAATTAACGAAAACGAAAAACCAAAAACCAAAAACGATTCGATGAAAATTGTCGATAGAAGGAATCTAATGAAGATCCTATGAAGTTTCCATAAAGAAACCAGTACACGGACTTTTGTTGAAATCAAATGATTCTTGACACGAGTTGGCCACGAAGCAACGCGGGACACGAACAGCTCAAAGACTGTAGCTAAAATCGTTCTATGCGCTGACCTACGAGGAATGTTCCTCCCCTCTTAATTCGATGTTTCTTTGTACGTCGACGACGATATGAAGCCTAACTCTCTTTTGCTCTGAAAACACCCCTACGAAAGATTTTGCAGCAGAGCACTTCGAGTCGAGTCGAGTCGAGTCGACTTTGCGTTCTCCTCTGTATATTTGTTACGTCTTTTTAGTCTTCTAGACTTTTAGATTTCTAGGCTTCTAGACTCGTGGACGCATGCTCAAACCGAATTCGATTCGTTCGATTTACAATTGAAAGCCTTCTAGTCTCGCGTCAACGACCGTATCGTTATAATTTTACATTAAATTTTCCAATTTTGTTGATATTCCGACAATTAGAGAAGAATTATTAGCGTTTAATTAGCGTTTAGATGTTTTTATTCGACAGGGATGAAATATTTTTCAAGAGAAGCCTTCAACGTTGCGATCGAAGCAGCTTTCTGTCGCTTTTCCGGAATCGTTCTAACAACATTGTCAACTCCCGCGTTGGTTCGGCTCGGTTAGCGTTAGCAGCGAGTGTCTAACAAGAGGTACAAATTTGTTGATCGGCTGCAAGAACGATACACGGTATACGCTTGAACCGCTTAAGGAATCTAACGAATACTCGCAAAGTATTTAGAGACGAGTCACTAAATGTTTTCGACGAGTTCCAAATGTCGTTGAACGATCTAATTTTAATGGAGAAAAGACAGACCAAGCCTGTATTTCTTGTTCACGTTTTACGCACACTCGTTCGTGCAATTACATGAATTAATTTTGAACTTGTACCAACTCTATGGGGTTTTAGCAATTTTTAATATGTAGATTTTTATGTACTCGCAGGTTCGACCTTACGGATGTGTACTTTACGACACGACGCTACTTATTTATTATGTTGATCGTTGCACGCCAATTGCAGTTTTTTGTTATTACGTTCGGCCGATAATAAGAGCAGAGCGGCGGGGAGATTCAAGGAATATTGTTCTCACGCGTTTTACGACTAGAAAGGAGTTTATAAGAGAGAAACAGTTTTGTGTCGTCGGCAACGTCGTGATAACCGATAGCCGATAACCGATAACCGATAACCGTTAACCAATAACAAATATATAAACATGAATTCATTACCGATCGACTCCGTGACCGGGTCTACGATGGAGACGGGAACGGGAACGGGAACGGGAACGGGGACGGGGACGGAGACACCAAGAGTTATCTGAATAACGGAAATGTTGTAGTAGTACATACATAGTGTATACGTCTAGCGCGCAACGGCAGTATTCAAACATTTTATTTTTTTTTTATAAATCGGAATAATTTTTTCATAATTACACCAAATAATTTGACTTTTTCATCGGCGCCTGTAACGAAAATATAAATATAGTAGATCCGTGTTAGTTGTATATATGCCGCAAAATTTCATTGAAATCGATGAACGTACACGCAACAACGAACTACAAGCGGTCGAAAAATCGAAAAATTGTGAAAAACTGAGTTTCTAACGACTTTTTTTGATCAGTTTTGGCTTGGAATACACAAATCTTCACATGTTTCAATGTGTGCCATGTTTTTTCTCTCCCGCGTCAACGGATTTCGATGGGCATCGTATTTCCAAAAAAGTAATTACAGTTCGAAGGGCGTTCAGAATACTTTCGTGGCACGCTGTATGTAAATATAATATGGTCTCTGGGTGTCTTATCGTGTTACGAACCTATCGAATTACCTATCGAGACGAACGTACAGCACGGGCTTTGTCGATAAGATAAAACTACAGAATTTGTCCTATCAAGGATTCAAGAGTAGAATTCAGGTAGACGGAAATGTATCGACGGAATATTGAAAAACAAAATTTCGCTGGTAGAAAAATGTTTCACGATCCAAATAAGCGCGAATAAAAAGTAAACAATTGTTGGACTTTTTTAAGATGATCCCTGAGACCGAAGAACGCGTAGAGGTTGTAAATAGAAATGTTCTCGCGGTGTTTATACGTACGCGTATCGGGTTCGGCTTATTCTGTTTTACCCGGTTCGTATAGAAAAGCTTGGACATTAATTGGTTTCTGGTCGAAAGCTGATCGAAAGCTGATCGAAAGCTGATCGAAAGCTGGACGAATGTCGATATATTGTAAAACGCGACCGAACAAACGAGATGCGTACCTAGTTCCCTCCAGAGTTGTATCACTGTCATCGACAGTCGCAGACAGAAGAAAACGAATTATACTCGAAATCACAGACAATCGAAACTCTATACCTATATCGTCACGCTCGTACGTACGAACGGACGTTTTTACTTTCGTTCCTTTACTAGTCACACGATCTTAATGTGTTCGCTTTTTCCGTTCCTAGATAATGCGTAATCTTTTAGCCTTATCTGTCGAGTTATCGTTTTCCTCGTGTATCGTATCGCCTTCCATGGTGTGAACGAGCATCGTTTCTTACGGTGAACACGAACGAATACGACAAACTTGCACAACTTAATTATTTCTTAACGTACGATCGACCGATCGGGGATCTTGAAAGTTGTAGAATTACAAATTTAAAGATGGATTGCTACGTAACGTGTTTCCCGCCAACGATCAAACAATCTGTAAAAGAGGGAGGAAGGAAGGATGGATGATGGAAGAGCGGGAGGTAGAGAGAGAGAGAGAGCTGTCGTTATCGTTACTAGGACAACGGGCCAACGGGTCTCGTCGCGGCGTGACGATCAAGTCTAAATGGCGGGAAAGACGCAAAGGGATGGTTGCGACGCGCGCGCAGAGAGAGAGAGAGAGAGAGAGAGATAGAGAGAGTCCAATGGCCAGTAGTCGTCTTCTAAGCGGGAAGTGGATGCGGCTCCTCACGCGGCCTGACGTGCGAGCTCGGGCATCTTTTCGTCTTCGTCGTACACGCGTGCACTCGTTCTCGCGGGCTTGCCTCTTCCTTGCGTTCTTGTTCTTCTTGTCAGAGCTCTGTCAAAAGCCGGCTTCCGAACATGGTCGGCTTAGTCGCGTTTTAAACGTCGTACGACGTACTTCGGCCGGTTTCCAATAGTAAACGCGAATGACAAAAGATACATATGTATGTATGTATGCTTGTGTGTATATATATATATATATATGTATGTATATGTACATAATATTCTTGACTCCTTTTCTTTTTATTTTTATCAATTTCCAGTCATTGCGGATGTCTACGAGTGAATCGAATGTGATGTTTCCTATAGAAAAGGATCACTTCTTTCTTGTTCTTTCTCTTTTCTCATCTCTTTTTTGCCTCGCTGTTACGCACATCGAAAGACTAGAGTCGTCGTTCGTGGTGACGAAGAACCGTCGCAATCGATGAACGAACGAGAGGTTTGTCCAAGTATACGAATATCGGAAACTCGAAGGAAACGTTGATCGTTGAATCGGAGAGAAAGAAATGGTACTTTGCAAGTTTGTCGAACACAGTGGAATACATTGGGTTACACCATCGAAGATCGTTGTCGGTGTCGATGTTGTGTTTGTCGTGCAACCATCGGGAACGAAACGATACTACCAACGACTATCGGCAAAAACGAAACGGGAGCGTTTCGAATGATCGAGATTTCGACGACTAGAATTCCGTACGATATCGGTGACGTCTACTCGACGAGGCTATAAAACAATATTTACAACATTTGCAACATTTGCAAATCAAAGTTGGAAGAAGAAAAAGAGGAAAACGTAACTGTGACCATCGACTAGACGTATAACGTGATTTATTTCGTTTCGTAAATGTCATGAAACGGACATTGCGATGATACGAACATTTGGAAACGTGTCGTACAACGATCGAAGAAAATGTTCAGGTGTAAATAAAATGTGGAAAGGTAATAAAATTCGTTATCGAAATATTTGGATGGTTGGTTAAGATACTTGCGCAACATCTCGAACGTCTCGCGTCATTTGCGCCTTGCGTTTCATGTCTTTCTTACGTTACGTCTTACGTCTTACGTCTTACGTATAACGTGTTACGTGTTACGTTTTACGTTTTACGGCTTGTGTCCTACGTTCTACGTGTTTGGGAATTGTCATGCTACCACCAGCGGCTATGCATTTGGATAAAAAACATAGTACCGAGAAGCTTGCAAGTACACAAGAACAATATCAGCATCAGCATCAGCATCAGCATCAGCATCAGCATCAGTATCATAATCTTTATTATCACGATCAACGTCATCGTCATCGACACCCGCCGAAGCAGGAAGATTGCCATTGTTGTCGTCGTCGTAATCGTAACAACGACCATCGCCAACATCATCACCACCACCATCATCGTCATCACCATCACCATCATCGCCACAAGTACCATCAGCATAATCATCAAAACGATCGTCAACAACAACGTTGTCGCCGTCATTCACGAAACTCGGACTATCATCGTATCGTATCGCCATTGCCCTCATTAACGTTACCGTATAACGATAATTCATCTCCGTCTCAACGTACAAATATGTTTGCAACAGGTAAGAATGACGACGACT
>CM052097.1:24945949-24966184 GCA_028453745.1 Agapostemon virescens | reverse complement strand
TTGTCTTGTCTTGTCTTGTCTTGTCTTGTCTTGTCTTGTCTTGTCTTGTCTTGTCTCGTCTTGTCTTAATTATCCGATTTTACTTTATTACATTATGTTACATTACATTATATTACGTTACGTTAAGCAAGTATTCGATGGTTGAAAAAGTTCCACGAATGCACGATACGCGTTTCTCCCCTAACGTACACGTTACGAAACTGATCGAAACAGAAGGAAACTCGACGCGGTTACTTTGTCGCTGAGAGAAGATCGATCGAGAAGAAGGAACCGTTGAATTTCTGCAAGAGTTGCGTTTGCTATCTACCGACGCGACGGCAAAGAAACTGCGGTGGGTGCAATTATGCCGTAGCCCTGTTAATCAGCGTGCATCAAAATTAGCCCAGTTATAGTACAACGACCGGTTCTCTAGCGGCAGCATTTCCTTCGAATAAACAACACGCGCGTGTATCTACCAGAAAGGTAGTACCGAAGGTACTCGTTCACGACAAAGTCGCTTTTCCAACGTTTACACACGTTCGTTCGAGCGTATCGTCTCGAAAATGGACGCTTATTGTTTCTACAACTTTTATTCCGTTACTTGTTGGCGCGTACAACTATGAGCGCGCATCGCCATACCGTGTCATATCGTATCGTATCCTATCGTATCCTATCGTATCCTATCGTATCCTATCGTATCCTATCGTTTCCCTTCCCTTTCGTTTTCTCTTCTTTTACATTTCGTACTTTGATTCTACGATTCGTTTGAAGCCGCATCTTGAAAAGCATAATCGAACCTCGACGGATAGAATCGGGGGTTTTTCAACATTCGGATTTGCGCGAGTTAATCCGCCGATGCAACTTGAGATTTCTTTATTCGTGTATCAACGTAAAAACAAGTTGTGCTCGTGACTGGTTTTTGAAGTCAAATCCTGTATTCGAGCTTGTTTGACTCTTACGGTATTTGGGCCGTCAACACCAACACCATCGATTTCAAAGCTCTATCCGTTGTGTACCGTAGTCTTCGAGAGAATCCTTGAAAACAGCCTGACAGAAGTTTTCCTCGGTGTAACGTCGAAATATAGTTTTCGTCGAACACGAACAATTCTAATATAATGTCTAACATGTAATATTATGATTACTGTTCTTTATATAATATATAATATATAATATATAATATATAATATAAATCTGTTTGAACAGATTTACCGCGTTACGGAAGAAATATCGGCACGACGAGATCGAGTCAAGAAACGATATAGATCGAAAAGAAAAGAAATAATGAAAGAAAAGAGTAAGTAAATGAAATAAATGGGAAAAAATAAAAGAAAGCAAGTAAAAAAGCAATACGGTTGCTGTCCGAAAGAAGAGAAAGTACGTAACAAAAATTGCATATGTATCGCACCATCTTTTTGCGACCCGTTTTCACAACATGGATATAACCTAACGGTTTCGACGAAAGACGCACGCAAATCGTGTACATAATTGGAATCCGACATCCGATTGATTAAACGAGTCTCGTTCGATTCTGATTTCAATGCACGCGTCGGCGTCGATCGAGTGAGGAATAACGCCGAGATTGCTTATACGTACGCGCGTGCAGGTTCTACGTATCCAGAGGGAATTTGTATTCCATACGACGCTGCTCGAACGACCTACCTTTTCGTTCTCCTAAAATTTTTTGATAGTTTAGCTCGAAGGTTACAGTTTGGAGGAATGAAAATCGATGCTGGTACACGCGTGTACGGTGATCGGTGATTGGTGCGCTACTAAATATAAATATATATCTATACATTTAAATATGTATACCGTTAATTAAATACCGATAACAACATTGTTACCACGCTATCGATACGGTAAGAGTTTAATCCGTTCCGTTCCGTTCCGTTTGAATTGATTGAATTGAATTGATTCGCGATGGTTTAGAGATCAAAACTACCGGGGTAACGAAATGTCGCGAATAAAAAGCACACCACCCCTGTGCGATCGAGCATCTCGCGGTGGCGCGTGGCGCGTGGCGCGTGACGCATGGCGCGTCGCCCGTCCCGCGTAAAACACATTTGCGACGATCGTTTACGACTATAACAAATGTCTCTCGCGGGGACTTTCGATCCTTTTTAGAGCGTTTCGTTTTATCTATTATTTCGTATGCCCTGACGAAACATGCGAAATCTTATACTTATCTTCCAACTATTGCACAGATTCTTTTCTTTGTCGCGTTACGATAAACGATTAACCGTAACGACAACGAGACAACAGCGGCAACGACAACGACAACGACAACGACAACGACAACGACAACGGTAACGGTAACCCCGCGATTGTCCGATAAGACACCGTGTGTTTGCACCTTGGAAGTTTCTTTATATTTCGTCGGACTAGTGATAATATGGAAAAGAAGAAGAGCATGGTCGCGTTGCTCGGTCTGATACTGCTTCTGAAATCGTCCAACGTCGAAAGCGGAGTCGACGAACAACAGTCGTACTCAAAGTTCTCTCATCACCGGCAGAAAAGATTCTTTTGGATAACCAATGATGGACGAATCGCTTTACCACCTGGAACGATCATGACCATAACTCCGACATTGGCTTTACCATTTGTTCGATATCCGCCTTACGGTTTCCTCAGCAACATGACCATCAGCCTTCCTTTTACCAGTGAGTCTGCAAATAATAATAGAAATGGCTTTGCGGTTTGCACGTGGCTTCGTTTAGCTAACAATTAACAATTCTAACTACGAAATCAAGGTTTATCGTTACATGCGTCTTTCGTTTTGTTTCGAGTACAGTCGATTTCGACAAGCTTGGTTTAACCGACAACGAGAATCCTTATGGCGTACTACCGTCGGCGTTCGACGGTACCGCGAGGGATCAAGGTTCGACCACGGCAGAATTCATCGCGTCGTTCGTAAAACGTGGACTCAGCAAAAGAGAGGCAATCGAAGATTTGCCAAAAAATGCGTTTTACGGAGGTGAAAGAGCTCTTTTGTATAGCACCGCCGAGGACATGCTCGGAAATTTTGGCCTGAACGGAAGGGCGTGTCTACTAAGAGCGATATGCGAGGTTCAAGGACATCCACTCAACAATTTCGGATTAATCGGAGAAATGTTGAAACTCTTTTTTACGTAAGTTTAATCTCTCTGTTCTATTGTAAGATTACCGTATTTTCCCCTACAAATTAAGAGCCTTCCAACGTATATCGAGAAATAGTCATGACGCGCGAAATTTTCTTATTTCGTAAATAAGTACGCTTTCAGGGCTAGCAAATCGCCGTTCGCAGACCTATTAACAGACTATGTCGAAGCCGAAAATAAAGGAAAGTTTCATGGTGAATGTTGGCCTTATTTCAAGGATTGTCCAAAATCATTGTTCCGTTCATCGGAAAACAGATACACGTAAGTAGGGATAGTATGATACGGAGAAACTTTAGTTAAATTTCATTTCAGACAACCGAATCTGTATCATCGAGACTATCTTTCTTTGCAGAAAAGAAGCATTTCACGAGGCTACGGACACGATTGAAACGATTGAATTGGGTCGAAACAAGGAACAATTATATACGAAACGAATGTTGCATCCGTCTATGTAAATGTATCGATGCGAATCTCCTGTTCTACATTTTACAGTTAAATAGAACGAAAGTAAAAGTACTTGCGAATAAACTAAAATCGTACATGCTTCGTCTACGAATGTATGCATGCATGTGCATACATGTGCGTGTACTTGAAATGTGTCAATTAATTAGGTTTTACTCATCCAAGTAGTCATCGATTCACATATATATATATATATATATATATAAATGTAAGCGTTGTTTTCTCTCTCTCTCTCTCTCTCTCTCTCTCTCTCTCTCTCTCTCTCCTCTCTCTTTCTCTCTCTTCCCAACCCACCCTATCCTTTTCTTACTCAATACCGCCATATTATCTTCTAGTAATTTATTTTAAATGATACTGTCATCGTGTCATGGTAAGAACGAATAGTTTTTACACACCGTCCAATTTAAAGGTACCGATCCTGACAAGATATAAATATTCCTATACAGGTGATACGTTGCATGATAGAATTGCGTTTGAAACAAAACATACTTGTATTAATGACAAGATACAAGTAGTATTATATATGTAACCTACTTTTGATTCTTCCTTTTTCACTAATTTTTTATGTGTAGAGTTATTATACTTTGTAGCGACTCACGCGCTGCGCCATTCTTTGCTATTCTATTGTGGTAACTAATATATATATACATATATATATAGATAGATAGATAGATAGATAGATAACACTTTTTATAGCTCATCATATTATGTTGCCAAACCTATACAAATCAAATGCTATAATCTGTCTAAATTTACATAATAGTACAATGTTTAATAGTACAAAAATATAAAGCAAATGTGGAAAGTTGCACTTCGGTCGAGGTATAGATTACGTATAAATATTTAGCTAGAGGTGTTTTTCTAATAAAAATAAGTCTGACAACGATATACATCGAACGATAAAGCAAGGTGGTTTTCGGTACTAACAAATTTTGTATGAAAAATTTTCGGTGACAAACTCTGCCTTTCTAGGATTCGACGAATATTGTAAGAGTCTCGAGAAACATCAAAGATACACACATACATATGTATACGTACTATATCTGTCATAGTCCAATCAATCAATTGTACCGATACGAAAAACACTAGATTATATTGTAGATTGTTCAAAACTATTATAGTATTGATTAAGTAATAATTTTTTTTATTAACTAATTTAAAATTTTTTAATATTTCTTTTATATATTCATTAAAATTCGTTAAGTAATCTTAATTTTCGTTTTATTATTTGTTCACTTATTTGTTCGCACGTAGAAATAGAAAGACGTATGCACAATTTTTACTTTTACACAAAGATTCGCTTGAACAGGAAGATAACGCGGCCAGGAATTATACATGCGCGTGCTCAACTACTGTACAGAATCTATACGCGAGATACATTGATAGAATTCTGATATGCTTCCTTTAATATTAGGATATTAGGAGGACCAAAAAATAATGTCCTTTTTTTATATTTCTTCTTTTTTTTTGTACTTTGAAGTATACAATATCCTGTCCGGTCCCTCTAATATAATGTAGTTAATGAAAATAACTACGCGTGTACTTCTATAGCAAATTGTACTTATTCAACGTTACACTTCTTACATTATATAGATATATTGAGAAATAGTCATCACGCGCGAAATTTTGTTATTTCGTAAATGTACGCTTTCAGGGCTAATATATATATATATATATATATATTATATATTATATAATAATATTAATTATAATATATAAATATCGTTTAGTAATGTACGTGTCGCAATAAGTTGTTGCTCATTGATCCAGATTTGGATACGTAATAATAAACGCTCATAGTAGAAATAAAGTATGTATTCGGAATACTTGATTCTCGGTAATAAATCCAAGTTCATGAATCGTTGGTAATGGTAATATGGAAAACGATGCGAAACTGGTAGTGGCATTCGCTCTATATAGAATCTCCATTCCAAATCCTAAATTTTTCTTTAACAATAGCTAAAATCTGGAGCGGGTGTTTGAATCGTGTCGTCGTCGTATGACAGTAAATGATATTGAACATTGGCTGATAGTAATAGCGATATCGGGGTTTGATAGGTAATAGATTGTTTCTGACTGCCATCGTTTCAAATTGTAGCCTATAGGTACTGCAGAGCAGCCAAGAATTACGAGTACGCTAATAATGAAAAATATAACCTTAAAGTTTCAGACTGTGACGAGAATAAACCAAAATGAATCAAGCAAATGTTGAAAGACTAGTCTCTAGATTGAGATACAATGTTGCTCCGAAATCACGTAGATTGCGGAATCCAGATGGTACCGAAGGAAGGTTGAACAAATTACGGAAAACGCTAACCGCTTTAATTAAATACGAAAGAATCGAATTGACCTACGGAAAGGCGGACGAGACAAGAGGTTATGCCGAACGAGTTCGTATCCTGTTAATCGTTTGTTGTTCTTCGTTTGAATTTGTGTTATGGTATTATCCTTTTGCAGTTAATATCGGAAGCATTGCGTCATGGACCTGAACACAAGGAAACGATGGAGATGGCAAACTTTTGGATACTAGAAAAACAATTTGTCCATAAACTTTTCAAGGTACTAGTACCAAGATTTCAGGATTATACAACTTCCTATACAAAACTCCATAGAGCACCAACGATTTACCCCGGGACCCCGTATAAACGTGCTGTATTAGAATTAAGAGGTACCCTTTTGAAAATATTCATGCGATCCCGTCTGTTATAGTACTAATCTAAACAATTACTTTTAGGTAATGTATATCCCAGTGTCGAACAATACGATCCGCATCAATCTATGTCGCTTCAAAATATATTACTCGATGCAGCCAGAAAAGACTTCCAAATGGAAAAATATAAAGAAATTACAGCTCATATGAATGTATAGATTTTATTTGTAATAATTCTATTGTTTATCTGTAGAAAAAATACAAAATTGTAACATAGGATATTGATATTATATTCGATTCGATTCAATTGTTACCATTATTATACTTTGTTAATTCGATTTAAAAACATGCATCGGATAGTGTTCTTTATACTCAGCTACATGATTTTCCATGGAACATAATTGTTTTCTAAAAGTAAAATCAAAATTTATACTACCAAATAAGAATTTTTTTTCTTAAACAAAACTGAGAAACGTACTCGATATGCTTGGGCATCGTGCAATATATATCTGTGAATAATTCTTTCCAGCAAGGTTTCAATTCTTTTTCTGCATCTGTGAACGCACGTAAAATAGATTCTTTTATAGATTCGTATGATTGTTGTTCTCGTTTTTCGCACCAAAGGTTCAGTGATTCTAAATAGCTTCGAAATCTTGATATCGGTGAATTGCAATTCCACCGAGTTATTTCATTGATCGATCGGTACGCGCTGCTATCGTCGGAAGTACTATGATGACCTATTCTAAAACATACATAGAAGAATATCAAATATTTTATGGCCACTGCAATCAAACAAAAGAAAAAATGATTTTGTACCGATAGGTCATAGCTTCTATTAAAACGGGTTTTCTTTTCTCGATGCAATATTGACGAGCAGCATTCGTTGCACTGTACATAGCAAGAATATCGTTGCCGTCTACGCGAATTGTCCGTATTCCATAAGCTGGGCCCCTAGCAGCAATACCATCTCCACTAAATTGTTCCGACGAAGGTGTTGAAATGGCGTAACCATTATTTCGACTTGAAATATTAAAAGGACAATATAGAATGGTTTCATGTGTAAACAGTAATACAGGTCAGTAACTTGGCTCGATTAACTTGCACTAATTGCCCGAAAAAGAAAACAAACGATTTCTCTTGATTTTCAATATGATGCTCGATCGATTATTTTCCTACCACCCATAAAAACTTATTATTTATTAATGTTCGTATATGATATTATATATATATATATATATATATCAATCGATAAAAAATGTACCAGACAAAAATAATTGGGCACTCCAATGTTGCAGCAAAATTAAAAGCTGCATGAGCATCTCCTTCGCTAGCTGCACCTTCGCCAAAGTAACACGCTACACAGGCTTTATTTTTTGATTGTTTCAACGCGTATGCTGTACCTACAGCTAAAAATGATTGTGTGTCAAACTAATATCAAGACATTAGCTACTTTCAGAAATTCTTATATGGCAATTGCTAATATTGCTACCTTGTGGTAATTGTGTTGTTAAAGGTGAAGAAATAGTGACAAAGTTCAGTTTTCTTGATCCATAATGAACAGGCATTTGCCTCCCTTTTGAAGTATCCTTATGATTACCATAGCACTGATTCATAAAATCTGTAATAGTGTGACCACGCCACAACAACACACCTATAAAGTAAGTAAACACTAAATAGAATTTGTTTCTTCATAGCATACTGTATTATGTTGTTATTATTATCATCATCATCATATTGCTGTTAATAATTTTTGAATTCCTACCAGCCTCACGATACTGTGCATAAACAATATCTTCTAATGTAAGAGCTGCAGCAGAACCAATTTGGAGTGCTTCTTCACCGGTATTGGTCATATAAAATGATATGCGCCCTTGTCTTTGAGATTCATAAAGAATTTTATCCATTACCCTTAACGTAAGCATTTTGCGATACATTCTGATTACAGTTTGTTCGTCTAACTTCAAATTGAAAACAATATATTATCAATAAAGTGAAACAAAAACACATTGAGGAGATTATATTTTGATATATTATATGCATTAAATATCTAAACCTCATGTTCGTTGGGTAATTGTCCTTGTTCAGCTAAGTTTAAAATCCTAAATGTGGGTAAAGCATTGTAACTTTCTTTATCAAAAAATCGAAGTTTATTTGTAAAATTAGTTTGTATTCCTAAAAATTGTGGTTCTCCTTCATCGATAGTAGTAGTAGTAGTAGTAGTAGTAGTAGTAGCAGTAGTAGTAGCAGCAGTAGCAGTAGTAGAAGTATTGGTAGTACTAGTATGGATTCCCATTTTGGTATTTGTACTAATAAATTGTAGTTTCACCTAAATTGAGAGTAATAAAAAAATTACTTAGTTCCTCTTATTGTTCTTAAATCTATTTGTTGTATATTTACTATCATATGCTTACTTGTAAAATATTTCGGAAACAAATTCGTTTTGCAAGACCTGGTAGAATTTTATCGATCATTGCGTTAATAGTATTTAAATTTCTGTACAGAAAAAATTGTTAGTGAACTTTCTTTCTATTTTCACTTGACAACGTTTACGTAACACTTCTGTGTGTATATTATACATACACATATATTTGTAAATAATGTCCATTCATGCTTATGTGTAGGTACATACATCATACATATATATGCGTAGATATGTAGATATAGGTAGTGCAACGTTCGTTAACATTTGTATGTGTGAGTCTGTGAATATGGCAGCACAGTAGAATAATTGAATGCATGTATAACCAGTGGAACGTGGAACGCGGGAAGAACGTAGGACGATGTGAAATTTGCTTCGCATCGATATTTAGTTGTACATTTTGCTTACTATATTTTATTGTACCTTAGACAAAAGAATTCTTCTTTCGCAATGAATTTATAATTTAATCGTACAGGAAAATTACGTTTTCTTCCAATAACAAATAAAGTTATGCAAACATTAAACCAAATTAAAAGAAATAGTATATATATGTATTTATAAAATTTCTTAACCTCTCGTAAAATTGACCATTCAAACACATTGAGTGTTTACAATATATACGTACAGAATTAAAGAGAAAATGGATCCTTTGATAGATCGAGATTTGTACGAATTCATTGGTGTAACAAATACGGCCAAGACTGAGGAGGTACGTACTCTTTCACATAACAATTTGTACATATATGGTTTTCTATCTCGAAAATTGACGATTAGAAAATGTAACATTATGTTTGACACAGTTGTATAGGTATGTTTGGCATTGTGCAATTTATTTGTATGTTGTTTCAGATTAAGAAAGCATATCGTAAGAAAGCTTTGACTTGTCATCCTGATAAAAATCCAAATAATCCAAAAGCAAATGAGTTATTTCATGATTTATCACAAGCATTAGAAATTCTTATAGACCCTTCTGCCCGGGTAAATATGTAAAGCAATTATTACTATTTATATTTTACTTATACATGTGGGAACAATGTATGTCTTAATTCGTTTTTATTTGTACTCAACATTTCATTTTGTCGATATAAGGCAGCTTACGACAAAGTTATCAATGCCAAGCATCAAGCAAAGTTACGGACTAAACAGTTAGATACAAAACGCAAAAAATTAAAGGAAGATTTAGAAGCACGAGAAGATGCTTATAAACGATCTTTACATTCAAACTGTTCTATGAATAATGACAAAGATAAATTATGGGTAAGCATTGCATTTCGTACAGTATCTTTCTCTTTTATTTTATAACTCGTTTAACATTAGTTTCAATTGTATTCTATATCATAGACTGAAATAGAACGTCTACGAAAAGAAGGATCTAAGCAGGTAGAAGAAGAAATAGCATTTATGAAACAAAAGATTCGACAAGAATTAAAAAATTTATGGGAAACAGCTGATGTTGACAATGGTTCTTACAAACTTAAAATTAAATGGAAAAATAATAAAACCACTGGAAGTAGTAATACATATGATTACAATGCATTGTATAGAATTTTTTCAAAGGTACGTAGTCACGAAAATACTTTTTATATTTCTGAATGCTTTTACAGAACCAAATGCATAAGAATGATAAATATTTAACTCATCATGTCTGTGTGAAAAACACTTGTAAACATGCTGATAAAAATAATACTACTTTAAATGTAAGTTCTAACATTAAATCTGTATGTAGAAACTAAAAATTATACAATAAATCATAATAATATAGAGCTGTGATTTGTCAAATTTTCAAGAAGAAAGGTTTCTTAACTTTTCATCAGTTTCCTAACATAAAAATTTTTTCCTATGGAAAAAAGTATAATTATTGACGTAATAATAAAGTCATTGTCGATTGTTAAATTTGTCGTCTCAAGTTGCTTTTATTATAATACCTGTATGCAAATTACAATTGTTGTTTTCAGTACGGTGATGTAGCAAATCTTATCCTGTCGCCATCAAGAGAGGGCAGAGCACTAGTTGAATATCGAAGTAGGAATGATGCTGTACGTTCATAAATTACATTACCTATTTATATATACATAAGAAACAGTATGTGAATGTTAAAATAATTTTATTTATCAGGAAATGGCTTTAAATGTAGAAGTTGGTTTTACGCAAAATCCATTAAAACTCCAAAAGTTGTGGGATGTGGCGAATCAATCGAATTTCAAAGAAAAATCATTTCACGGCAAAGCAAATTCTAATGAATGTACATCTAATGCGATTGATAATTTAATCAAAACAGAAACCAAGGTCAGCTTAAAACAATACTTTATCCTTTTAGTTTCATTGGTAGACTATCAATATCAAATGCAAATGTCACATTTCAGATAAATTCAAATGAAATATCTGATGCAGAATTTGAACGTAACGTATTAAATAACCTTAGAAGAGCAGAAGAAGAAAAAAGGCATATGAACATATCGGTTTCGAAGGGAAGCACTTGATCAATGAATTTATAGGCAATGGTTACACTGCTTTTCTAATTTTATTTATTCTATTATATTTACGAGTATATATCCAAGTGTACAAATTATGCGGTCTTATAAATATAAATTATAAATGCAAATTGAAAATCATTCAAATACATTATTTACGTTCATAATAATGCAATAGGTGCAATAATTGGCGCGTATGTATGGTAAACCAACGTGCAAATCATATGTTTTCTTACATACTGTTTCAGAGAAAAATCAATTACCAAACGTTTGAGAAAAATCAGTGAGTTAGTTTTATGTCAAA
Organism: Agapostemon virescens; assembly: GCA_028453745.1. Classification (NCBI taxonomy): domain Eukaryota; kingdom Metazoa; phylum Arthropoda; class Insecta; order Hymenoptera; family Halictidae; genus Agapostemon; species Agapostemon virescens. The sequence goes on along the minus strand of CM052097.1, from coordinate 24,954,765 downwards.
ATTCAACTGCAATCGTTGTTTGAGAGCGATTGAATTTATTAACACTTTTTCCTGTTATATCGAAGAGATCGTTAACATGATTCGTTTAAGTTAAAATAATGTCCTTTTGTTCTTTTCTTTTTGCTTTTTTAATTTCAGCCTCCTCGATAGGTGCCTTAACAAACGGAATTTCATCTCTGTATTCGGTAGGCATGAATTGTGCGAGAACTTTTGGAACATTAATGCCAGTATCTGTTTGATGCACTTCTAAAATGGCGCATATAACACGTGTAACTGCGCACATTGTTGCATTCAGCATGTGTACATAATCAGTATTAGCATTCATCTTTTTCGTTTGCCCATACCTATAATATAACGAAATATCAATTTAATGTAGAGTTATACATACACATCGATTGATAATATAGGTATAAGAGTACATTTAGCTAGCCGCATATACGATAGAATTTAACAGATTTACGTGATTATCATTGTAAAATTGTTTACCTGACCAATAATCGTCTAGCTTGGTAATCTAAACAATTGCTGCACGATACGAGTTCACGAAATGCATGAGATCCAGGAAACCATGCTTCTAGATCTAACTTTTTGGAAGCAGCATTGTTCAGTGCACCCGAAACTATATTCACTATACGATATGGAATTTCCAAGGCCTGGTAAAATTGCTCTGCATTGGAAATCATTTCTTCCATCATTTGCCAAGATTTATTTTCATGCGGAGATGTTAAACAAAATTGTTCAACCTGTCGCATATCGACAAGAAACATTAAACCCGTTAGAATTATCATTAGTTATAATGAATTACTGCAATCACGAGAACAATACCTTTTCGAATTGATGAACTCTAAAAATGCCTCTTGTATCGCGTCCATGAGAACCAACTTCTTGTCTAAAGCATGTAGACAATCCTGCATACCTAATTGGTAAGATGTTTTCGGAAATCCATTCGTTCCGATGAAACGCGGCTATAGGTTGTTCCGATGTAGCGATTAAATATTTTTCTTCTATATCTTTGTCGTTGCTACGTTCGCTACCTTTACCGATCACCTGATTCAAACAAGTGGCACATTAAAATATTTAATTCGACATGTATCGACGATGTAAGAGTACTTAACACGTTACTTGTACCTTATACAATTCTTCGTCGAATTGAGACAACTGTGCTACTTCCTGCATAACATCTTTACGCATGAAAAAAGGTGTATACAAAGGTTTGTAACCTTTTTCAAACAATTTTCTAAGGGAAAATTGTATTAATGCATGCTGTAAAAAAACTGCTGGCCCTGTTAAAAAGTAGCCACGACCACCGGAAACATTAGTGCCACGTTCTCCATCTAATCCATCAATCATATATATCAAATCGACATGCGAGTACCTTTTATCCTGGGTACAATCTCCGTAAGTTTTTTCAACCTGTAAAAAATCATGGAATACTGTATAGAAGTTATGTAGACCTTGCTACCTATCGATTACATACCTTATTTTCTTCTTCGTTAATGCTTATAGGTACAGATTCGTGCAAAATGTTACCTATTTCTTTCAAAGCTCGGTTTCTCTCTAAACCAGTTGAAATTAGATCTTTGTCATTCTTTGTAATAGCATCATCTATGCAGCTGCGAATAGTTTTGATCTGAGTGACCGTTAATGATTTCAAATTATCGGACGTTAAGTTATCCAAATTTTCAAGAATATCCACCGGAACGGTGCTGTCAGTGCCTACAGCTTCTTTCTTTTTCATTCTTTCCCCTATCTCTTTGCTACATACATTTTTCAATTTATTGAAATTGTCGGCTTTATGTCGCAGTTGACGCCACACTTTATCCTTTTCAATTACCAAGTCTACTAAAGTTACATCTTTAAAACGATTCTTTTGATTCTCTCGTATTTTATCAGGATCAAAACCTTTGTCATTTCGAAAAAGATCTAGATCCAATACCATGGTTCGCGGTGCCAATGTCAGAAATCGTTTTTATGCTTTGAACGAATTCACACGTGGACCGAATGATCCTTTAAAGCGCAAGCGAGAGATTGAAACTGAAGAAGAGAATAGATTCCAACTTCCAACTCACCGTTTCCCGTTCCACTGACGTTCCTTTCGATGAAGTCGATATACGCAAGCGCGACGCTGCATGTGCATGACACGCGACCACTGATCTATATAACTGAATAAACTAAACTCTTATTGTTAGTAGAGGCTCCTCGATGTAGGTGGCGAAAGAAAACACTTTTCAAAGGTGGCGAAGTTGAAGTGTCACAATACATTTCAGCTTACACTGTATCTAGTTGTAAATAGGTAGGTACATATAGATTGGTGCACGCGACGTATCGTACCTATACGGACTTATGCATGCACATCGTATGCAGTATACAGTATATATTTACGTATCAATGTATGAACATGTATACCTCCATGTATGATAGTGGTCAAAAGATACCCAGTCAATCAAACCTGCCTCGAGCAAATAACAGTTATTCTAACACCAAAACCTGCTACAAACAGAATCTGATCTGTATCTGCTATGAATTTATCACCAGAGTTTGTAATCAAATTCCGTGCCAAATGCGGAAGCAGATGGCTCTGTGTCTAACTAGACAGTTTGATGCAGATTTGTAGCATTTTGTTTATTGTGTGTGTGTGTGTGTGTGTGTGTGTGTGTGCGTGCGCGTGTGCGTGTATTATACACACACACACACACCCATATATATATATATATATATATATGTAACATGTATAGTATGTGGTTGCAATGCACGTGCGTTCACATACGGATACATACAACATGTAAATGGTATAAATAATAGGTGTTTCATTAGTACTAACCCTATACAGTGTAAGGCGCATGCGCACAGATTAAATTCGTAAGGGAAAAAAAACAGGAACATTGAATACGCCACGGCATACATCGATAACATTCATCGTCGTGGATTAGTGGACAAATAAAATTTGCTCGATGTGTAACGTACTGCGAATTGATTGCAATGAATGAAAAATCAGGTATAGTGTAAAAACAAAGTATCGTGGTGGATTGAAATAGTCAGGTTAGTTGTGGTATGGTGCATAACATAGTTTTAATAATTCGTAACATAACCTAATAGACTTGACAATCGAATGCATTCAAAATCGCGCGAAACACTTTTGAGAGAAAAGTTAATTTGTTAGTTGTCTAGGTGTTACGGTGGTCCGTAGTATACGAACAAATTTTACGAATGGAATTATTTCAACTCGAAAAATGCACATGTCCACTTGTATGACATTTCCGTTATTTTCCTCCATTTTACGAGACATTTGAAATTCTTGTCGGCATTAGAATTATCTCGGGTGTGAGATTAAAATTAGGCAATGATTTCTACACATATTTATACTTCAATGTGTTTCAGATACGGTATAGTAGTATACATTCCGACAAAGATTGGGGCATAGTGTTAGTATCTCTATATAAAGGCATAATATTGCGTACATAAAAGCCCTACAACTAAAAGGCATACAACTCGACGCTAGACCGGTGAGTTCCAACACAAAATATTGCTTGGTAGTACGGCGGACACTCAAAGCCAACTAACCATGTCTGTACAAAGTGTTGCTCTGGCATCTCTCACGGCCACCTATACCGACTCGGAGGGCGAAGACGGGGTGGAAGACGACCTTCAGGAGAATTCGAACACTCCCCAGGGGGCCGCCCCGAATAATGCCCAAGTCGGTCAGCCCCAGGCTTTCACCAGTCCCAAATCTGGCAGATCAGCCTCAAATAGTCCTGTCGTTGCTCCCGGCGTTGGTGGCAAGTCTAGTAACGATTTGTCAAACGCGCCCACCTTAGTGACAGATGTGACGTCTAAGGTGCAAAGACTGGTTTCATACTTTGATGACACGATAGTCTCCGATGACGAGGGAGCGCTGCAAATACAAATCGATGGACAGCCTTCTGAGAATGGAAGGCCCTCCTCGATTACAGACCGCTCTCCCTCTTGTCAAGGAGAATTAGTTTCAGATAGCGAGGTTGACCCGTACGGAGTGACTATACCGCCGGAGCCGCCAGGACAATGTCCTGTGGAATTACAGGAGAAGATAACAAAACTTTTCAGGAAAATGGAGAGCGGTGGTTTGGATATGAATAAAGTTATACAACAAAGGAAGGACTTCAGGAATCCATCCATTTATGAAAAACTTATTCAATTTTGTAGCATCAACGAATTGGGCACCAATTATCCTTTGGATAGATTTGATCCGTTTAGATGGGGTAAAGATTCGTATTACGAGGAGCTTGCTAAGGTTCAGAAGGCTGAAATGGATAAACTTGAGAAAGCTAGAAAAGAGAAAACTAAAATCGAGATAGTTTCTGGTACAGCGAAACGGCCGAATAGTTCTAGCGCGACCGAAGACGATGCTAAGAAACGGAAAAGTAAATGGGATCAGGTGGCAACTGGAGCCACTGCCTCGGTAAAGCCTACCGTTTTACTATCTCAACCGACGCTTACTACTTTAACGTCATCTGCGACTGGTACCAAAGCAACGGTAATATCGGCTTTCGGATCTTTACCAAAGAAAAGACTGTAACATATTTTGTAAATCATTTGTAAATATCAATCTTTTTCAAAGCGAATTATTATATTTCATCTTTCATTCGAAGTTTGCTGTAAGCACGGGAACAATAGTGAACTTTATGTAAGTGTATATGCGTACGACACATTTCGTATATACATAAAACAACATTGCGTGTGTGTGCGTGCGTGCGTGCGTGTGTAAATTAAATGATGTGTAACTAATAATGCATATATGTGTACATGTATATGCATACATACATACATACATTATTTGTTGTTCATTGTTAATTTTGTACGTTTACATTGGCGAGGTACATGCAATGCGATAATGTTGATAATATAATAGTTGTCACTAGCTCAGCATGCTACTCATAGATACAAAGTTTAAATATGTAGATACTTGATTGGTTCACGGAACAAAGGAATTGCAAACTGGGTTGAATGTTGAAACGTAACATCGAACAAGTATTGATTTCATTATTTTCATTGTAATTTCCTTGGACTATTCCTAGAATTTTTAAATTATTGTCATTCTGTAATACTTGTGGAAAATGTGGAGAAAACAATTTAAATCAAATAAGAATGTTTTCTTTATGTGAATATATAATGCGTGCTACCGACATCAAATATATATTTTACATTAAACAAGATATTCCGAACTAAAATGTATATAAGAATATGTAGTCGTTGCAAAAATTTAAAAGATACAATTTTTCATTCGGACTAATGCAAAGAGACGTTATTTGTAATTATGTATAATTTTGCAAAAAATACTGTTGATGTTTATTGGCTTCAGGATTCAAATTTGTTCAATGTCATCCGAGTCTAAATAAACAATCTCTAGTTTTACTTTTACATAAACAATTTGTTTACTTAATGTCATGCGCTTATTTGATGTATTGTAGGTACCTACAGGTAATTATGGCAGTCCCTTTCGTTTATGTGTGTGTGTGTGTGTGTGTGGTGTGTGTGCATGCATGCGCGATCGTGTGCATATACATGTAAATCGTATGCGCGCATGGATACATGCAAACAGCTCTTGGAATTGGTGCATATCGTTTTAAATGCGTAATCGAGTAACTCGAAAAAGGGGTTACGTTTTACAAATTGTTATTCTTTGCAAACATATAATTGTAACGTTTAAATTATCAAAATACAAAATTTATTTTATTTCGCAACAAAAAAATATACATACATAACTGCGCACGCGCGCGCGTGTAATAACATGTATGTAAATCGAATGAAATATAAATACATTTTTATTAAGTTTAAACGTTTTTACAAAGTGTATACGTAAATATACATTGTATGTATATATTTCAATCCATGTTTAGTACAGGTGGTGTTAGGTACTCGTAGGCGACTACTATTTAGTAAACGAGTTACCTTCGTCTATATAAATTACTTACGTACAATTCTATCTTGTCAATGGTACGAGCGATAAGATGCAGTTACTTCGAGAAAAGACATTATTTGTTCATTAATGTTTGATCGTGTTCAATATATCTGTGAAATTGTGAAATAGTGAAATAGTGAAATTTAACGTAAAAGTATATAGCTTTCTTTGGAATAAAAGATAATATTTTGTAGCATAACCTATCGTATAAAATATGACTTGTTTACATCTACATGTATGTACACATAAAACACGTATATGTACATAATTTGCAAATACGTAATCAAATCGTATTCAAACCAGTTAAATAAAAAACAAACACGATTGTTCGGCGTCATTCGAGAATCGCAATAAAAAGGAACATTAAAAAATCTCTGTTCAATTTTCATTACATATTCATAAATGACAGCAGAGAGCACTTATAGTAATGAACAAGTAATCCTTGTGACAGGTGGTTACGATCATACCATCAAAATATGGCAACCTCATACAGGAGTTTGTCAACGTACCGCAGAACACTTAGATTCGGTACTATTAAAATACTAAAGTATAATCGATCTGAAAGTATACTGTTATTTTAATATTGTAGTCTTACTTATCATTTCATTTCCAGCAAGTTAACGCTTTGGATATTACACCGGAGAAATATGTTATCGCTGCTGCAGGATATCAGCATGTAAGAATGTACGATTTAGTTTCCAATAATCCAAATCCAGTTATTAATTGTGAAGGTGTGTCAAAGAACATTACAGGCTTGGGTTTTCAGGTATTATATTCATTATAATTCTTGGAGTTAATAGATCGATTGCAATTTGTTTTAATGCAATGTTAAAATTAAATGATTAGCATATTTTGTTGTCCATAGGAAGAGGGTAAATGGATGTATACTGGAGGGGAAGATGGTTCTGCGCGCATTTGGGACCTAAGGTGAATGTCTATAATTTAAAATTACGTTACTTTATTTTATGTCACAAGAAAGAAACTTGAGAAATAGTCATAACAACAAAAACAACAACAACAACAACAACAACAATAATAATAATAAAAGTAACATTATAACAGATCGAGTAGCTTTCGATGCCAAAGGGTATTTCAAGGATTGGCTCCTGTAAACTGTGTGTGTTTACACCCTAATCAGGCAGAACTTATTGTTGGCGATCAGAGTGGTGTCATACATTTGTGGGATCTACGTTCGCATCACAACGAACTGCTGGTACAAAACGATAAAATAATTTTTAAAAATAACAGCAAACCATCATTATACAAATGAATTACCGACTCAGTTAAAATCAATTGAAACTATTACCATTGTATATTCAAAGATTCCAGAAGCCGAAGCATCTGTGCAACATGTTACAATCGATCAGGATGGTACATACATGGCGGCAGTAAATAACAAAGGTCATTGTTATATTTGGACGCTGACTGGTGGTGTCGGCGAAGAGCCAACCCGCCTCAATCCTCGTCATAAGCTTTTAGCGCACAAACGTTATGCCCTCCGATGCAAGTTCAGCCCTGACTCCACGTAAGTATTGTAGAAGATCAAATGTGTCTAATGGAACACGGAGTATCGTGGAAAATATTGTAGAATTTATAAAATCTTCTATAGACTCCTAGTGACTACATCTGCTGATCAAACTGCTCGAGTTTGGAAAACAACCGACTTTTCGGAGGCTCAAGTGCTTCAACACGAACGATGGGTTTGGAATGCTGCGTTCAGCGCGGATTCGCAGTATATATTTACCGGTAACAGCGAACGTATTAGTAAAATTGTATATTTACCTTATCAAACTTATCGTGTATAATTATTGAAACTAAGTAAAATACTTTGTTCAATTTGTGTTTAGCTTCATCGGACGGCGTTGCCAGGTTGTGGAACGTGTCAACAGGAACCGTGGAGCGAGAATATGTAGGCCACACCAAAGCACTTACTGCTCTTGCATTTCGTGACGAAGTACTTTCTGTTTCTTAAGCAAATACTTCTTTATTCAAGTTGAGCTAATGAATAAAATATCATGTTTTCGTGAGCGTGACGTCACTGAACAAAAGTGGATATCAACCTCGATTGTACAAAACGCGGTATCTTTTCTATATTTCTATTCTGTTTATTTCAAGTTTACTGTGTACGGTTTACGAACGTGTTCACACATACATTTCATCAAATTTAAATTCCAGTCTTAAAATATCTTCGCACAGTTTTAGCGTGTACATGAATCATAGGAATTACTTATACAATTTTCCCATATGTATGAATAAACAAAAGTAATCAGAATAATTTGATGAAAAGAACGGTAACTGGTATATTCGTCGGTCAGGACGAAGATTTCTGTGTTTTAAACTAGAGAAATGATGTATATATTTTTTAATTGCTGGTTAATTGTTGATACTGAAATCGTTCTTAAGCGTTCTTAAGCACAGCTGTGTTGCAACGACTTCAACTGTTACGAAAAGTAACTCAAAGCAGAGGCAACGTTTCCACTTCACCCATTTCCGTGAAAGTTTCATCGTCCATCGTGTAACTTAACATAAACTTTAAGGATACTGATTCCTACAAAAGAAATTTACTTGACAAGTGAATGTTAACAACAAAATGGTCGTAAAATCGAAATATTTAAAATAAACATTTCCATAATAGCTTTACCTTATTGGGATTTGCAATCAACATAATTTGAGTAATTGCTGAAGGGGGAAGAAATGGATTATGGCCTGGTAGTTCAGTTGCAGATGGTGATTGAAGCCTACATTTACATTTCTGTAAATTTCAACATGGAGTTCAGTCAATTGTGGCATAAATAAAAGAACAAACAAATAAAACAGTTTTAGCGCTTGCGTCAAATAAAAATGTACTTAATTATTGTTCCATTACGATGAATGACGGTGA
>CM052097.1:24933639-24945939 GCA_028453745.1 Agapostemon virescens | reverse complement strand
ATGATGATGATGATGATGATGATGATGATGATGATGATGATGATGATGATGACGATAGCAAAGAAGATAAATTTTCGACTAACATTCTGTATTTACCTTTGGTACCACTGCTTGAAACAAATAATTACTAAGCGGCTTCAAATTTTTACTCATTGTTGTAATTACTACGATAAATACATCTTGTCTAGGATTGTCTCGAGCAAAATTAAGCACAACGGTTATACCGTTTTTTTCTTCGAGTACGGTTATAGGTGGATTAATACCTGTTTACAAAATGTTTGCCTCTTATTAAGCACATCGTAACATGCGTTTGATTATAGATTAGGAGCAAAGTTTTAGTGGAAAAACATAAACATGCAAACACAGTAAGTACCTGGTTTAATTTCGTGGAGACTAACGTTTATGTCCGACAACGGTCTGATCTCTGGTTCTTTACAAAGGATGTCCTCTATCGTTGAAGTAACTAAAGTATTGTCTCGCGTTTTCGTATCGTTTACAGGAGCGACATGATTTGTGCAGGCAGAAACTGGTTTATCTTTCGTCGTGTTCAGAGTATCTAATGTACTAGCGAAATAAGAATCGTTACCAGAAAGATTTGTTGAATTAGAATGTTTCGACATAAGTTCCGTGTTTACCAAGCTGTTTACAGTCTCCTTACTGTAAATGTACAAGAAGCAAGTTAGAAAACAAAAAACTTGACGTGTTAATATTTCACATGCATGTATAACGCGCACGCACACGCGTGCATAGAATGTTGGGGAAATGGGGTGGGGGTGAGAGTATATCAGTAGGTACTCACTACTTAGATAGGTATGTGTATCTGGTGTATGCATAGATAATCTTTAATCTTTGTTACGTACGCACTTTACCGACCTTGTTGAATTGTATCGAATATTTGATATCGAACTTGATAAGCTTTGTTTGAGCAACGACTCTCCTAATTCGTTCAGTTCCTCCAATGCTCTCGATTTGCTGTCCAATTTCTCTTCGGGTGTATCGACTGTGTCGCCTGAAGATGAAATCAAATTATTCACAGTTTGTTCATTCTTGTCTGCCGATATATTGTTATCGATAATTGCTTTCCATCGTTTCGTAATCGAATCGAGTCTCCGTTTGAAAACATTTCATTTGTTCAAAGATGACTTTGATGTTGCTCGCGAACGAAACAAACATGCGTCAAACGTATTAGTATTACAGACCATTTTTACTTGTTAGTTGCATGCTAATCGGTTGCATGATCATCGAGTTAGGTATTAGCAAGTTTGCGGTAGAAACAGAAGGAATTTCAGGATTTCCAGATCTTCCCAACGAATTGAATATATCCCCTAAAACTTCCATATCGGACTGATGATTAGTTGCAGCAGTGTCGTACGGTTTGTGAATTTCGCTACTTTCGATAGGATTGTTTTCCAACGGCGAAGATAAATCTAACAAATACGGGCCAACGTCCGAATCCATTTTAGGGCTTAAATATTCACCGCGGTCAATAACCGCGGAATATTTTTCAAAAACTTGGCCCAATTCATCGCTTGCAGCAAGGACATCGCCTAATGCAGATTATTTGATCATTATCACGAATGTTCAATTGTAATTGTACGAATTAAGGTCATTAAAAAAGAAAAGAAAATAGTACCGTCGAGTTTCTATCTTGATTCGTTAAAATTAAATTAGATTAGGGTCACTCGAATATGCTTACCAAGCATTTCTTCGTTATCTTGAATTTCGTTCGCTAATCTAAGAACAATTGGTTTCAATCTTTCGCAAGCCTGTTTCAATTCCTTCATCAATTCAAGATCTTCTTTACTCGTTTCTTTCCAATTGTACGAATCTAACATTTCTGACAGTAACTTTGTGTTATTATGTACAGATTCTAATTCCATTATTCTACGTGAATTCAACTGTACTCTTCTTTCATCCTATAAGACAGAAAACGATGCAGTCGGTATAGATGGTAACATTTTTTGTGTTCTTCACTCACCTCCTTTACCATAGTTTTGATTAATCTATTGGCGCACAGTAAATCACCGGGATCTTTGCTTTGAAGTAATTTTTGCAACAAGTTGGATTTTTCCTCATCGTAGAATATTGTATTCTTAGTTTTTGATGCTTTTGATGCATCTTCTGAAGCATTAATCATGTACAACGAATCATCCTAAGTGTGGAAATGTTGTTTACTGGTGTGTCTTATCAGAAATAACGTTGAACGAGTAGAAGTCGGAAACGCATGAACATTATGTAAAACTAACCTCTATAACACCTTGTTTTTTCAACATTTCATAGGCTTCTTTGATTTTTGATACGCACGGATATTTTTTTGTCCATGAGCGTAACAATTGCAATACTTTGTGATGTACCATGGCTGATGTTTTTCCACCTAAATATTTTGGTGAAACTAAACGTATCATTTCATTTAAGAAACGAAATTTACCGATTTCTGCATGAAAAGATGATCCGCATCTTTGCATACACATGTCCAACAACTGTGGAATCATAAATATATTAAATTTTAATGTGTTATCATTAAAATTGACTACTACGACCATATAATTTAATTTCTAACAACAATTTTAATAATCTTAAAAACATATATACGTAATACATGCGAAACATAATAAAATAGAGTAACCTTACTGTTTCCTCGGGTTCCTTTGTTAACGTTCGTATTATATTAAAAGCTATCAACTTACAGCAAGAGCTTGAAGCGCTTCCGATTCATTGGGCGATTGAATATGTAGTGCCAATAATTTTGTGCCGATCTGAATACCTTCTGGTTCTTTGGTCAACATTACGCAGAATGCTTCGCTAGCCGCAACATCGGGTTTTTGATTTTGTGCATTCGTAACTTGTTCTACGAAATGAATATTTGTTTACGAAATCTAGATTGTGGTCAGAATAGAAATACAAAAGTTCTAACTTACGCAGCAAAGCCTTCAAGCTAATTGTCACATCATCCATTTTATAAATATTACGCGTTCCTTTCTGTTTACACGTTTAAGTCACATCCATTTATTTGACAGCCAACATGGGAAATACTGACAGAGATACCATTTTGATCGCGTTGCACATACTTACGAATATTCTGAGAACCGAATGAAACGGGACTCGAAATAAGTTCAACATTTACAACGTACAATCTATGTTTTATTAACTTTTCTATTGCGATAGATATACTGCGCTTAAAATGAGTTTCTTCCAATAATGTTCGGAACGTTTCGACTCGACTCGACTCGAACAGCTGTTCGTTATGTACCTGTATTGCGTTGTACATATATAAACTGTCTGTAGTTCTTCTTGAGGGCTAATTGTAAAGAGTAAGGGGCGTTTCAATGAACGTTGGTAAAAGTACGTGCCATGCGTATGCATACATATAACTAAATATATGCTTGTGCGTTGACAATGCAATACTTGTAGAAACAGGTAACATTAAGTTTACCATAATAATGTTCCTTTTAAAAATTTAACATGGTTAAATGTAAGTATATCGATATATAGCGATATATATATATATATATGTTTATATGTACACATGTTTATTCGCTTGTAATTGAAAATATTTTATTCCCGTAATTAACGTAATGTTTGCTGATCTCTTTAGGTATACTTACATATAGTACCCTAAAATATTCTTTTTGACTTTTTTAGTAGAAGCTCCCTAGGTCACCCTAGGATCCGTTCAATCACGATAAGATAGTCTGACTATGTAAATTACAGACATTCATTTTAAAATAAGGGTTTCCATAATTCTCAATATGCGATTGTATAAATTAAAATTATTTCGCAACAATTGATTATTAAACAAAATTACAAATGATCTTTGCTATTGCGCCTGTAGGGCGCAATGCAACAACCGCAAGAATCGCTTGTTTCATCTGTTTTTTTAATACATAGACGACCGATGATGTCACCTAGCGTAAAAAAACGTGAAAACCTACAAAAAGGAAAGGAATGAAATATCTCTAAAATTAGTGACTAAAAATTAATGCTTTTATCTCAAGATATTTATAATGAAACAGTGCATTATTGAAATACTTCTGTCACGTAGTGATAAAACGCTTGAAATATATATTATGAGGAGAATACATGAACAATATCAAATTTGATCGTTTAAACTATAACTAAATATGAGGATACAAGAATATATGTGGATAGTAAAAGTTTTTTCATGAAATTTGCAGTTATCTTTTCTTCTCTCTCCCTCTTTCTAATTTAGGGATAGGTGTAGGTGTCAAGAAATAGGAGGAGGACTGTCTGAAACGTTGATGGGAGGAAAGTGTACTTTGTTCTATCCTTATGTTACACGTTACGTGAAACCTGTTACGCTGAAAACATAGACAAGCTACATCGATGTATTATTATATACAATCTTAAAAAATTCTAAAAATTTCGAAATTTTGGAAAAAGTATCGTACCTAGAATATCAAAGTATCGTTTTCTTTTTACATATTATCATTACACTCTTAAGTTTATCACATGGAATGAAAATGATTTCGTATTATTTGTATCAATATTATTACCGAACTATGTATATGTTCGAAAGTCATCGAACAGAAATCCTTTGGTTTTGTTAAAGGTAAGTTTAGAAAAATTGCACGTACATTAATTATATCGTAGTCATAGATCATCGTGCATTTCACGTAGCTGCTACAAAGCAGAATATAGTAACAGCCTTATTGCATTTGTAGCGGCTCAAGTGTTGAACTTTGTTTTATACATATAGAGATAATGTAGACACTGCATCGTATCGATACTCCACAAACACAAACACCAATGTAGAAGATAGATTAGAATTAGGAATTTATAGATTCCGGATATATATTATATTGTACATACTGTACATACAACAGTACGGATAGATTATGTTGTCGTTATAAAAAGTGATGGATACTTTATTAAATATTTTGGTTTCTCATGTAATCTGTTCCGTTTACAGTTCATGTCAACTAGTCACGCGAATTTATAGGTATTTATGTCTTCAATTTGTATTACAATAATAACCGTGTAACCTATAAAAATGTAGTACAAGTAAATGCGATAAAACGGGTCAAACGATGAAAACCGTAGGTCAAAAAGAATCGTTCATGGATAGGATTGAACTGCAATATATCCGATAAATACCGATCGACTTTTTGTTATTCTCAATATAGAAAGATGTCTGAAGTGGAAGAAAATTTTATCTTTCGATACAATAATTACCCTCGAGCAGTACGATTTATTTAAAATCACCATACACATCGAAAGTTGGTATTATATATGAACCGCAATCTAAAAATATATTTCTTTTCTCTCTATATCACATAAGAACGCATTACGCGGTGGCAGTGCTAATATTGTAGAATGTCATGCGATACGAGACGGTGCAACGCGATCTTATTTTTTGCAAATATAATGTGGCTGTGATTAATAAATTAAATGTATTAAACGAAATTGTCTTCTGAGATTCATAGTGTCCTTGTTTCTTTCCTCGTTTTCTGAGAAAAGTAGTAATCTGCTTTTTACCGAAAACACGAAACTATCTTGAATAAAACTAAATTTTACAAGAACGTGCGTGTGCAGACGCGCATGCGCGTTTTCGTGGTGCTAAACGTTTGAAAATTAACGTACAGATAAAATTGAGAATGTGACAGAGAGAAAAAATGCACGTCGAGTCAACGTAACAACCGATAAAAATTTATTTGCAATTAAGTTTGTTCCCTATTCATTGTTTTGTTTCGTACGCAACAGCATTTTTGTAAAATTTCTTTTCTTTACGCAGCAAGTGATTCGGTTCAAAGACGAACGTGAACAGTGGAGATATTTTTGTGAACGAACGATATCGAGTATAAGATGTTCAAGTCGAGAATAACGAATATCTTGACAAACGTAATAGTCTTAAAGAAAAGATAATTGAGTGAACCGAGAAGATCGTACGTATGTCATACGTACGAAATATCATATTGAATATTTACGCTTTATAATACATACATACGTGCATACATGTACCTTTGCGGTATTCCGGCCATTTTCACAGGAATATAAGCAATCATTACCAGGCATATCTCTGAACCAAAGATATACAAAATTAGATACACACATACATACACACACACACACACGCGCACACACGTATGTATATATATATATATATATATATATGTGCGTGTATAATATGTGTGTTACTCTTAAAGTTTAAACTACAATGTATAGTACAGCACAGTATTGTGATTATATACGCGCAAGAGCAAGAAAATTTGAGTAGCAAGCAATTATAATTTATTATATTTAATATATTATATGAATTTTCTAATGCCGTTCGAGAAACTTAAGTGGCCATCTTAGACTCCTCTACGAATAGAAATGATAAGATAGAAAAAGCGGTGTATGGTTCGAAATGGTTAAAGAACAAATAAACGGCAGCTAAAAGCGTTCTCTAGAGAAGAAAAACAATTGGAAGGAACAAACGTTGTGTTCGTGTAGGTGGGTTGATTGTAATTTCCAAATGACTGTTAGATTAATAGATTGGTAGTGTAAGCTTCGCGGAGCCATCAATGTAAATTAATTTAATTATGCATGTAAGAAGTAAGAAGTAAGAAGTAAGAAGTAAGAAGTAAGAAGTAAGGAGTAAGAAGTAAGAAGTAAGAAGTAAGAAGAAAGAAGTAAGAAGAAGTAAGAAGTAAGAAGAAGTAAGAAGAAGTAAGAAGAAGTAAGAAGAAGTAAGAATTAAGAATTAAGAAGTAAGAAGAAGTAAGTAAGTAAATAAGTAAGTAAGTAAGTACGTAAGTAAGTAAGCAAGAAGTAAAAAGTAAGAGACAAGAAGTAAGTAATAAGAAAGTGAAAAGTAAGAAGCAAGGTGACGGTAGAAACAGAAACGTATCGGTGAATCGACATCGATAACGAACGTATTCTACGAAAAATGGAAAGAATAATTGAAGATTATGTGTTTCTTTTGTTTGGTGGTATCAAGTGATCCGGTAATGTTTTAGGGAGTTTATAGCCTTGGAGCTTTACGTTGATTAAGTGCATCGCCAAGGCAAATTCGTCGGAATCCAGAAATCCATCGTCGTCGATATCCGACAACCTCCAAATTTTTCCAAGTACGCTGTTTGGCAATTTGGACTTTAACATTTCCGTTTTAGCAACTGAAAATGAGTAGAATAATCGATTAAACGAGTAAAATGAACGTTGTCGATGCAATCGTATACCCTCTCGATAGAGCGCATTATCTCGTTCAAAGTAAATACAAAGAATGTACTTTAATCGCAATTATGTAAGATGATCAAGTGATTCAACATGTACACTGTGAACGTTAAACAAGTTTATCGTTTCAGTTTGAAAGAAACGCGTACGATAAGAAATTACCTGAGCCCACAATTTTTCCATCGGACGATTCAAGATTTTCGAAAATAGCATCGTATTTTTCTCTCTCTTTGTTGACGATCCATTCTGGCTCACCCGCTCCAGCATCGATTCCTTCTCCTCGTTTGTAACCGAAAGGACTTACTTGATCTTCCACACCCTCGAACGCGCCACCTATATCATACAGTAGATACGAAATATCGAAATGGAGTTTGTAAATGGTTACGACGATTCGCGATATGAAAAATCAATAGAATATTTGAAAATTCGCAGAATTTGAAAGATTGCACGCGTAACTGCGTAACTGCGTAACCGCGTAACTATATCCGGTACAGATTACGCGCGTAATCGAAAGCCGTGTTTCTTACGAGTTTCATACCATGCACAATTGAAGTTTATCGCAACACTCGAGATATTAAAGTTTCCACAAAATGTTCATTTACGATTACGTGGTTAGTTGAGCGCAGAGCAGGAGAATGGGTTGGGCAACGGTTCGCAAATTTTTTTTGTTGCGTTCTACAAAAGTGTCTCGATATCTCTCGGACGAAGGATATACGTAGGAACTATGATTGGCGATGATAATTTAGAGAGAAAAAACATATTGTACATACCTGTGACTATAGTCTCTGACGTTGTACAGAGATCCTCTTGCGGTATCATGTCCATGAGTTTTGCAATATCCTCGGAAAGCATTTTCTCGACTACCTCCAATAATTTAGGCTTTAAAGTATTGAATTTAGTAAAATCATAATGCGCTAAACATTCCTGCATTTTTTTCAAGTCTGGAAAATCGCCGGGTGAAATGTTTTTCTCCCTTTGTATTTGGTCATAGATTTGACCCAGATTTTTGATACGTTCTTTTTTCTTTGTTTCTTTGCCAAACAAGCTAGGCATGTCCTTTTTAAGAGCGCTGATTATGTAAGCGTGTACCTAAGGTTCGACGAACATGCGTTTGAACATTATTCAGTTCGTATGGTACAGGCGATATCATTGAGAAATAGAGTGTGCATTGTCTATGTCGATCGATTAGCGATCGAACAACGTTCGATAAGCAGATTTTCGTGTTTTTTCCTCACCTTGGCTAATCGAGCGCGTTTAATCAAATCGTTTAGCTTTCGAAGTACCGCGTTTTTGGGCAACGACTGCATATCACTGAAAAGATCTTGTTCCTCGTCTTCGAATAATCTGAAAGAAGAAGTTGTGCGGGTAACAACTATGTGTTTTCGTGTGAACGTATAGACGTTTACGCGTGTACGTATAAGCGATTTGTTGATCAAGGTTCGTTCGTTCGTTCGTTCGTTCGTTCGTTCGTTTGTTCGTTCGTTCGTTCGTTTGTTCGTTCGTTCGTTCGTTCGTTCGTTCGTTCGTTCGTTCGTTCGTTCCTTCGTTCGAGGCTCGATCCAATTAGAACGTTTACGTGCAACAGAGAAGCCGATGGTAATATAGTTGTCTGCCGTTGTTGTAACGATCGCGGTGGGAACGCGTTCACGCGAATAGAAACGAACAACTGCATATTTGGTAAACGCAATAACATCTTAGTACGAGGCAAATAAAAGTACTTGCCTCTTATTTACATCGTATCTTAAAGGCTGGTCCCAAAATGACCCGATATACACTCTGGCTACTTCAGGAGTTTGTAGTACTTTACCAAGAGACCACATCAGTGCTCCATAAACTCTCATTAGCTGTTGATGATCGATCATGTCTGCTTTATTCAAGACAATTCTGATTTTATCGTCGTGGCCGCGCAATGCTTCGATGGATCGTTTAAATTCATCGGAAATATCGAGCTTGTGCGCGTCGAACAGCAGAATAATTCTATCGACTCGTTCGGCGAACCATTCCAAAACGCCGGTAAAGTCGTAGCCTCTGTCGACCTGTCGTGAGAAGGCAAAGAGTACTGTAAAAACAAAGTCTACCGACGACAATGACAAGGACAACGAGAACAACAACGACGACGGGTAAGCGAGTATCGGTTGAAAATTTTGAAAACGTACATACCCTTTGCTTTTCTCCGGACAAAATACCAGGTGTATCGACAATGGATATACCTTTCAAGACCGGAGATGGCAACGTAGAACATTGCAATCTATTTAGAAATGCGTTACCAAACTTGGAAAGCGGACGGAACTGTTTTTTAGGATCGACCACTAAAGCGTTTCCAGGAATCACGCCTTCTTTCTCGTCGTACATAACAGCGATGAAGTGATCCGTCGTCGGTTCAGGACCTATTCTTATTCCAGGAAAGTCTCGTTCGAGCAAATACTGGATAAAGGTCGTCTTGCCCGTAGAGTATTGTCCCACCAAAAGAATCATTGGTTTCGCGTCAAAATCCGGGTCTTCGAGTTGAGGAGAATGAAAATCGTGGAACTGATAGTGTAGTTCCAGAGGCAGCATTTTCAACTTATATATCTTCTTGAGACCTTCGGTAACATTTTCAAAGACATTTTGTTTGTCGGTGTCATTCTTATTTAGCCAACTGAACATTTCGTGGCAAAACGAGTTCGCAATGAACAATCCTGCAAGAATTAGTAGATAAAAAAGTCACACGTTACGATCGCATTTTTTGCGATACGCTTTGCCTCGTATAAATAATAGATAAATTTTGAAAAGAAACTCGAACACGGTAAATGTTGAATTTTATGGACGTATTTGTATAAAATACACACTCTCTCTCTCTCTTTCTTTCTTATACTGCACACGTACACACACGCTAGCACGGACGTACACGCACGTACGTATAGTAATGCAAACGAAACTAACCTCTTTTCTCGATTGAAACGAAATACGAAGGAAGAACGATGGGCGCGATCGAACGTTATCATTCGGTGGAACTGACAGCGTGTGCAATCGTTGCTTAGGTGTTGTCGGTCGATAACGTTGCTCAACTCTCAAACTTCGGAAAAACTGACTATAATAGAATATGCTTATAAATTAAACTCTTTTCATCGAGCGTTCTCGAATCGTTCGAAAGATCCGACTTTACCGTTTATCGGTCGATATTTCAATTTATCGTACTACTCGGTCGTGTCGATCGCGAGATCGAATGATCGCGATCCGACCGCTGAACTCGCACGTCGTAGATAAGCCTACACCGATACGACTGCGCATCTCGATTTTCCTCCTCCTCTACCGCCTTCTTTCGTTCCACGTTCTCGACTCTCGTTTTCCCGTTTCTATTCCCCGTACCTCGTACCCCGTACCTCGTACCCCGTACCCCGTATATAACGTGCTTATAAGCCGTTCACGGTTCACCGTTCACCGTTCACCGTTCACCGTT
This sequence comes from Agapostemon virescens, assembly GCA_028453745.1. Lineage (NCBI taxonomy): Eukaryota > Metazoa > Arthropoda > Insecta > Hymenoptera > Halictidae > Agapostemon > Agapostemon virescens. Next base: position 24,935,327 of record CM052097.1, on the reverse strand, counting down.
CACCGTTCAACGTTCAACGTTCAACGTTCACCGTTCTACGTTCACCGTACTCGATTTCAAACGATCTCTCTCTCTCTACTGTAACTCTCGTTGCCGTGCGTCTTGTTGTACTCTACACTCGATATCCTATAGCAAATTACTGTACGAGTACAATATCTAAAGTTGTAAGGAATATATTATATATTTACCGATCTGCGTTTTCATACTTTGATTTTAAGTATAACGTGTTTTATTCAGAAAAAATATAATAATTGAAACTTGTACGGTAATTATTAAGCGTACGAACGGACTCGAATCGTGAAATCATATCGATACATTTTACACACGTATAAATAGTTTGTTCCTTTCGAAGGTTTTTGTTCATCCAAGAGCTTTATTCTATTATTTGAACGTACACGGTTGTCTCTGACTTTGTAGCTTTTGCTTTGGTCCCATGGATTTGTTTGGTCATTTGGTTGGACAGGGCGATAGAATCTCAAAGAGAGATAACGAAATAGTACGAAGAACGAAGTGCATGCGATTGTATTTGAACCGAAGAGATGGAGAATGACTAATCGTCGCGAAACTGAAACGTTAGGTACTTATCTACGCGCCTATAACGTATCGCATCCGGTTCTATAATAACGACGATGACGACGGCGATGACGATGACTATGACGAGGCCAAGGACAAGGACGAGGACGAGGACGAGGAAAAGGGTGACAATAAGAAACTAAGATATTTTGCGTCGTTCGATAGTGCCGCGATAGATTCGGATCAAGACGATACGCGCCAGTCGACGATTAATCGGTCAACGTTAATCCATCTACCGTCCGAGTATTTGAATTCAACGGAAAGACTGTTCTGTAATAATCGTTCTCGTATTGCGTAACGAAACATGCAAAACATCCAGTGTCATTTGTTGCGTAAGCAACGCGGACACATCCTGGTTAAACGATTTTGTGCCAATTTAGTAATCTTAACCAGCTTCGCTCGAATTAGAATTGATTCGCACGATTTGTGCGGTCTGCTAACGCATTGCGCTTCCGACCGTGGTGCGCTGCGCTACTCGTAGTCTTTCACGGGCTCGAATGGAATAAAAATATGGTCCATCGAGAATGATTGAACCGTCGTGTCGACGGTATCTGGTAACGTACGGTGAGCATGTTAAGTTAGTTTGTAACATGAATTTTTAAGAGAATCTCTCTCTCTCTCTTTCTCTCTCTCTCTCTCTCTCTCTCTCACACACACACACACACACACAGAGAGAGAGAGAGAGAGAGAGAGAGAGAGAGAGAGAGAGAGAGAGAACGATTCACTATACATAATGGAAACCATCATTGTAGCAAACACTCATCGTCCCAGTTATTGGGAAGCACATTCTTCCATAGATTGGCCGCAGTTTCCAGGAGACACGGTGTACCGCATTTTGGTATCTCCATGGAATATGATGTGAACTTGTCCGTGTCGGCCAGGTAGGTTAACTGTAAAATCAGATTATAATATTGTATCGAATAGAATGAAATAACAGTTATTAACGAACGATCGAAACGAATGGAAGAGGTATGATATCGTAAGATCGAAGAAGTAGTTTGATATTCTAGGTTGATACGATCGGTGGTGGTGGTGTTGTTGTTGTTGGTGGTAGTGGTGCCTTAAATATGTTTTGAATTTTCAAATGTTGTATACGACGATACGTGTGCGAGAGT
>CM052097.1:24894017-24929848 GCA_028453745.1 Agapostemon virescens | reverse complement strand
ACCGTCGGGCGAGCCGGTCGCTGTTGAATCGACAACGATTCAATCCCCTTCCTTTAATCGCGCGGGCCCGCAAAGTGGGGACAACGGGTTGTAAAAAAGCTCCACAACTCGTCGTGGCGAGAAGTCCCGGGATGACGTAGAGGCCCTACGTCAGCAGGTAGGTATGCCATTGTTCTCTCGGGTAAATTCACGGTTTTGCTCAGGCATAAGACTTTTCGATCGGCCGAAACGACTCTGCTACGCGAGAGGCCGGGGTGGGAGCAGCTTGTATGCGGAGTGGGAGAAGGTAGCTACGGAGTTTTCTTCAGGGCGTAAGACTGCTTGAACGATATTGGGATCTTGTTCCCGTTCTCGACACAGTTCCGCAAGCGGCCCCGCAGCTCCTCCAGGCTTTTCGATTTCGCCTTCTTTATCCTCTTGTACTGTGCGTCTTTTACTTACTGTTTATCTTCGCAGTACGTGTCGTAGAAAAATTTTATGTGGTACGCGTGAGATGTCATGCATACCAGAAAATACCAGAAAATACCAGAAAATACCAGAAAATACTAGAAAATTAAAACGGCTGACACGGCTAAATTCTTTATTATTTCGGATCTGAAAAATTAGTGATTATTCTTTAGACATTCTGAAATAAGAATGTGTACACCGTTTATTCGATTCGTTCCGTTCGCCAACATCGACGGTGAGAAGATACAAGAATCGACGCGGATGCGAAAGGCAACCCTTGGAGGACCGCGTGAGGCGCGCAACTCGTGTCTTTCGATTAACCGTAACGATCGTCGACGTTGCGCTCGTTTCGTCGATTCGTTCGCAACGGAGACGAACCGAGCGGCGGGTGTGTAACGAGTTCGCGCTCGCAATGATTTCGCGTATACGTGTAAACAATGTACACGCGTATGGAATACGCGCACAACGAAATACGCGATAACGCGAGAAAGGCTTTCCGATACATGGGAAAAATCAATTTAAAGTATAATCGAAAAGAAATGGAACGGGTGAACCTTGCTGTCCGGCAACGTCGGATGTCGTTCAAAGTTTGCGTTGATCTTACGATCGAAGATGGAATCAACGTCGTTTCTCGTAGTCGTTGCAATCGCGTTCCGCTCGAATAGACGAAGGATATGGAGGAATATATATTTATATATATATATATATATATATATATATATTTAAACGTATATTTAAATTGCAATCGAACATTTAATTGTCATTGATAATCGCACAATTTGGTTTTACAACGAAAGCGATGGGAGACGCGGTGCAATGTGGGATGTGCGGTGGAGCTCTCCAAGTACCTCCCAACGAAGCGCACGCAGTTTGCGGCGTTTGCCACGTGCTGCATAATGCTCCCACCTTCTTCTCGCATGTTCGCTCGCATACGCGAATACACAAGCACGCACACACACACACACACACACACACACACAGAAACTTGTGTTTCTCTCTCTCTCTCTCTCTGTCTCTTTCTTTCTGTTTGTTGCCCTTTCGCACAACATACCAACGGAAAAGCGTCTCTTTGGTAGGATAATGACTAGAATCTAATGCAGAAATTGTAGGTGGTCGTAAAAGTTGAAATTCAGAAGCAATAACGAATAAACGTTGGAGAGAATTTGCAGGAATAGCCTGACAGGTTGCAAACGAGTTTCCATTTAGCACGGACTAGAACGCGCGAGGGAGTTTCAAGAGGAAAGGTTGCTCGCATCTCGAATCGGAGAACCTATGCCAGGTCGGAGAAGAAGAATGGTTTACGATGGAAAAGAATACGCGTGTATGAGCGCGATACGCGTAAATGCAAGTTACGAGCGATAGGGTTGTAGGATGGAGCGTGTTCGCGCGTACGCGTTCATAAACGAGTTCATAGAGAGAATAGCAGTAACGAAAGAAGAAAAGAAGGAACGAACGTTTACAAAGATCGTTGCAGAGAGACCGAATGTACTCCGATTCGCTTGATCCTTGCAGCAGATGATCCGTGTCGACTTAAGGTTGTTCGGAACGACGTCGTCGACCAGGTCCCCCGGCGTAATTTGCTGCCGCCAATCCCAGCAAATGTTTCGCCGCTTGCGATCCGCTGAAACCGCGGCTCAAACCCAGATCCAGGCCTCGTTTGTTGCTGAAAAAAGAATTGGTCGAATTGGTCGAATTGGTCGAATTGGTCGAATCGATCGATCGATCAAGATTGTTGGCGGTGTCTCGCGACGCGTTCTCAACGAGCGATCGATTTCTTTTTCACTTACTTCTCCATTTCGGGATTGCGCATTATCGTGCGTTCGAGTCGTTCGTACAAATCCATAAGGGCTTCCGGATCCTCCATGTTTCGTTGACTCCAATAGTTCTGCTGCCTGTCGAATTCAAACGATTCGTTCTCCCGTTTGTTGAAAACTCGACGCGTCTTTCGACGCAGCATTTCGTTCGATCGTGAAATCTTGTTCTTACGTTGCACACTCTCTTATTAAGCTGTTCCGAGATTTACGGTTTATGGTTTACGGGTTACGGGTTACGGGTTACGGGTTACGGGTTACGGGTTACGGTTTATGGTTTCCACGCGTACACCGATTCGCGCCGATACGCACCGATAAAGCCAATCTATTTTCGATCGTTTGGAAAATTGTGAATCATTTCTCGCGTATCGCGCGCGATAGCAGACACGAGGAAACGCGTTGGCTGCGTTTACGAGACGATCGACGAATCTGTAACTCCTCCTCTCGTCGATATGCACGATTCTAGCAACGACGAGTCGTAACAATACCGCTCTTTACTTTTCTCGGATAGGAGAAACCAGTTCTCGTTAAACGACGGCTCGTCGAACGAAACTGGGTTAAACTTTCCGATGCAGCCAGATGCGTCTTCGCGTTTGCTCGCGCGTCTATATTCCTCCATGCGTGTCCCTTTTTCCACCCTTTCACGGTCTATCGCGCGCGGTTTTATTAAATTTTCGTTTCGTTTCGTTTCGTTTCGTTTCGTTTCGTTTCGTTGTTCGAAATGTTCTATTTGTTTTTGGTACGAGTAGCGATGGGGTAGATTGTCGCAACGCGAGCTGCTGCCCGACCATGGTAAGGTCGAAGCGTAACTCGCACCACCGGTGTTGTGTACACTCTTTAAGAACAATCGTACATCTATCGGATACCGACCAGGAATTACAAATTAGAGACGTTTCTCGTAGAAAACCAGCTTTTCCGCAAACGACGCGCGCAACTCTCTTTCCGATCGCGAACGTACGACTTGCAAAGCGGGACAAACGGCGAGTAGCAAGCGGCGATGAGTTTGTCACGGAAGAACTTACGGTGCAGCTTGGGACGCTGGTGAAATCGCCAAAACGATTCCGATTATCGCTATCAGACACAAGCCGAACGGAATGTACACAGGGCGCTGCATCCTTGGCCTTGAACAGCACCTTCTTGATCTGGAAACCAGACAAAATATATGTGGAAAATTGTGTACTCGATCGTTTACCTTCTCTTGGGCCTCCGTCGATTCCATCGGTTGCAAAAAAGAAAAAGAAAAAGAAAAAGAAACGGAAAAGAAACAGAATAAGAATAAGAAGAAGAAGAAGAAGAAGAAGAAGAAGAAGGAAGCGGAAGAGGGTGTAGGATGTAGAATAAGCGAGAAAGATTGCTCGGAGCCCTATCGCGTTCGTTGCAGGAATACGCATTGTTTCGAAATACCACCGGAGAAGAGCGACGCGTACTCGTGTACGAGCAGAGCGACTAACAAACCATTGAAGCCACGATTTAGAAAGGAGAGGTTGTAAGCTTCGGGCGAGGTTGTGCAACGAGATGCAACGCCCTTGCTGATCCGGTCGCTTCGCGTTTTCTTCTTTGCAAGAACGAAACGCGTCGATTTTCGTGCGACCGCGTCGGTGAACCGTTTCATTTTCGATACGCGTTGAATCAACGTTTTATTGGTGCGGCAATCACGAGTCGCTTTGATCGCGTCGATTCGCCGTAACGCGAAATAATTGGATTCGTCGTTTTCGATAATTGACGTTGGACGTTGCTTTCCAACTCGTGTCGCGCTTGATTTCGTCAAGGTGTTGCGAAAACGAGACCGATCGTATTCGAAATTTTGACTCGTCGATTATTTTGTCGTCGACGGTGGACGACGACGCGTTGTTGCTTCGACTTTCTCGTGCGGTAACTCGATCATTGTTTAGATTTTCCTTGGAAATTTCCCGTTTCCCGTTCCCGGTTCCCGGTTCCCGTTTCGCGTTCTCCGTTTTCCATTTTCCATTTTCCATCTTCCGATTACGGTTAACGGTTTACGGTTTACGGTTTACGGTTTACAGTTTATGGTTTATGGTTTACGGTTTACGGTCTATAGTTTCTACCGTTTCTCGTTTGTCGTTTGTAGTTTCTCATTTCCCGCTTCCTCTCTGCGCCAGCCTGGTTTCTCGCACACGGATGTTGTTCCGACGGATTCTACGAGGAAACACGCGGAAAGACGAATTCGTTTAGGAAGGCACGAACGCGCGTCAAATTTGAATGCGACGAAGCAGCTGCGTCGCTCTCTCGTCTCGTCTCGTCTCGTCTCGTCTCGTCTCGTCTTGTACGTTTCTTCGAGTATAGAACCAGGCACTTGTTGCGCGTATCCGTTTAAAAGTTTCCAACGAATAAAAGGACGGTTTGAAAAGGCGAGAAAATGTTTGGGGTACCGGGAGAACAACCGTAGAGAGCGAAAGAGTGCAAACGTAGGAGGAAAGTAAGAGAGAAGGAATCCGGTGGTGGAATTCCGAGCATAAGTTTGTTTGTTCGCTGGAGAATTCGCGACGAGAAATTCTTTGGGAAAATGTTGGTTGAAACGGTGCTGCGGTATATCGGGCGTTGCGAACGCAAGATTCCAGTTTTTCAGTTTTCCAGTTTTCCAGTTTTCCAGTTTGTCGGTAGGTAGAAAATATTAGGTATAAAAGGTCGAATCAAAGGTTACGGTTTGCCAACTATTTACAGGAGAAACGAACCGATTCGGATCCAGTTTACGCGACTTTTTGCGGTTCTAGAGTAGCAATTTCCGTTGCTGATTCTCGATCGAATCGATGAAACGGTCGCCCTCGGTGTTTACTCGATAACGGCAAAGCTTTTGCGGGTAATCCTTTTTCAGTCGCGACAACTCGGCGGCTGCAGAATCGTCGACTCTGCGTGTTTGCGCGTTTGCGGCTCGGAATCGTGTGTCGCGAACGCGAAAGAAAATCGCTTGCGCGAATCGCGTCGGTAGCGAACAATCCGTCGAAGCAAGCTTTCGATGACAAGGAAGACGGCGAAAGACTTGGTTTCTCGTCGATCGGATGGTCGAGGGACCCGCCAATTCATTCGAGTTTTCAAACGACGAACCAACGACGAACCAACGTCGACGCGTATCCATCGAAGCGGTGCAACGCGCCATAACGTAAGACGATTAATCGCTTTAACTATCGAATCGTTTAAACTTTTGTTGAAATTTTGTTGAATAACCGAACAACTAGAAGGAACTCGACGACCGAGAACGTCGATCCGCGCGATACGTACGAACAAACCGATGATATTGGCACCGTGTTGCTTTACCCGGTAACGGATGTGCGTTCGAAACGTTTCAAACAACACGCGCCTGACATTTTTTCTCTCTCTCTTTCTTTCTTTCTATTTCACCATTCGGAAATGTTCTGTATCGAACGAAACCGCGTGTCCGTGCAACGGTTAATTGTTTCGCTCCGAAACGGATGGAACTGACGTGTCGTGAATCGTTCTTGTCAAAATTGTCGGAGCTTCTTTGGTTTTGTTTCGTTTTGTCCCGTTTTGTCCCGTTTTGTCCCCTGGTCGCGTTGTTTCCAGTTTATTCAAATCGATCCGAGTTTCCACCGAAAGAAAATCGTTATTTCGAGTATGAGCGAACAACCGAGAAGCGTACGAGACGCGAACGAGTTTGGATTTCTACGACGAGGCGGTAGAGTCGTCTTGGCGACAATTTTGAAAATATCTTTCGAAATATGTTCGCGAAAAGTTTCTGTTTTTCGTTGGTTTCGCGTAAACCGGTTAAACGTATGGCGGCGATGGTGGTGAGCACGAACGAATCGCGTATCGCGTATCGCGTATCGCGTATCGCGCATCGCGCATCGCGATATGGAAAATAGATCGAACAAGCAACGACTTACCTTTTCACGAAACGAATCTCGGAACGTATCTCGAATTCGACGAGCTAGGTGCCTCGACGAAGGGGAGTGCTGCTCTGCGAATCCGAACCCTTCGTTGTCGGTTTATATAAGCCCGCGACTTTGCGGCACTCGCTTCATCCCTATCCCCACCCTGTTGTATCTAAACATTCTCGTCCAATCGAATGGACTCGCGTACTACCCCATCCAAGCTTCCTACCGCCAACCCCCGGTATCGTTCCCTGTAACCACCAACGAGCGTGACGCGAACTCGGCCGTACCCGGAGCCGTCGCCGTCGCCGTCGCCGTCGCCGTCGCCGTCGCCGTCGCCGTCGCCTTCGTCTTCGTCTTCGTCTTCGTCCTCGCATAGTCCTCGCATAGTCTTCGCACGGTTCTCATTGTTCTGCTCGTGAACCAAATTGAACGGGGACGAGCAATCATATTTTTCGCGAACGAGATTCAAAGATGCGTCGAGAATACGATTGATTCAGGTTCGGGCACCGTCGTCGTCGTCGCCGGATTCAATGGTAACCGGGAAGAAGAACCGCAAAGGTTGGCTGTTGTTCGTGCGACGCGCATCGTCCTTTCGTTGTCGAATGTTTCGATGACTTTTCGTTTCAGATGTTTCATCGTTTCGTCGTTCGTTGGACGAGACGGAATTCGAGGCAACGGAGGCAAAGTCGAGAGATCGAACGTTTCAAAGAAAACAGAAGAACGGGGTGGTCGGTCGCGTTGGTCGTGTTCGATTCGTCGATAATTCGATCGTAGAGATACGCGTAGTCGTGATTTTCAGGAAGCCGGGTCCATCGAGCGTATCGCAACGACCGACGAGTTCCTTCGGCTAACGCATTCGCGAGTATTTGTTCGTTTCTTGAATTCCATCGTAGAAACTTGTAGCAACGAGCGTAACCCGATATCGTTGTCGTCGTCGTCGTCGTCGTCGTCGTCGTCGTCGGTTCCTGTCTCGGAACGCCGATCGCCGAGTTTTCTTCCGAGGCTGAACGACCGGACAACGGCGCGAAAACGGTGGGAAAAATCATGCTCCAGAGAAAAAGGGATTACGGTTTTTCGGTTTAGCGGCATCGACTCGAACGAGCCGCGAACGGTTCCGTCGGGCGATTCCCCGATAGGCGTGATCGGCGTGATTGGCAAACACCCGTATTCGCGATTATTCCTATTCCATCTTTTACTCGGATCTAAACGCGATCGGCGCAAACAGAAATTTCCGCAAAGTCGCGTCGCGGCGACGAATCGTCCCCCGTCCTCCCTCCTTTCGCCCTCTTTCGAGCGTTGCTCATTTTTTATCCGGATCGTTTGCGAGATCTCGAAACACCGACGTACATAGCGCCGCTTAACGCGGCGCCTACCGAGTTTCCCCTATCTCGAAGCCGCGTCTGCCATTGTCGGCATGCAAATCACCTGATAGCTCATTTTAATAATGTCCATGAAACGGCGGCGGTCGCGCGAGACAAATAGCCGTATCGCGCATAACGCGCCGCAAACGACCTTATAAACCACCGGTCCGAGCGATCCCCGAGCGATCCCCGAGCGATCCCCGAGCGATCCCCGACCGATTCAAGACGTCTACGCAAGGCGGTCCGAGCGACCCAAAAGACGCGCAGCACCGTCTTTTTTCGTCATGTTTCTCAACGGATCGTCCTGTTTCCCGATGTCGACGAGACGCTTCCATAAATTGCAGAAATCGCGAAAGCATTGGATGTCGCAGAGCCAGAGAAACGGTAATTCGATGAAACGAACGGGGGAAAAAACAGACAGAGCAGCAAGAATCGAGCAAGAGCAAGAGCGTTGTCCGTTCGTCCGTTCGTCCGTTCGATCGAACCAAGACGAACCCCTTTTAATCGCTTCCGACTTTCCAAATTGATTCGGACGACGATGTTAATCTCGTGAAATCGATCGATTTATCGGTTCCCGATTTGTCCGTTGCCGACGCGCAACGAATTCTTCGCAGGGAGCTACCTACGGTTTCCTAGTTGAATCGTTTATCTCTGATACGCGCGTGCATATTATGAAAATCCTGTCGATCGTTTTCGATGGACTCGTAGTACGCGGCAACGTGACACGAGAATTCTTTTTTATCGCGAGCAGATTGAATTTCGTTGGACGCTGTACGACGGTACCGTTTCCTACCATCGATGTACGCGTATTTGGGTTGTGTATACGTTGCGGCTACGCGAAGCGTCGAAACGTTGAAACGTTGAAACATTGAAACGTTGAAAAGTCGCGCGTCACCGCCGCGTCTATAATCGCATTCGCATCCACGTCCGTGTCCCACGTCCATGCGTGTGTCCGCGTCGCGTCGCGTCGGGAAAAATGATACCGTTAGGCGCTAAAACGAAATACCACCGACGGTTTTATGGAATATTTGTCGAGTCGTAAACTGGAAATCAATCTGTTACGGGTGATGCAGTCGTCGATACGTTTGTTCGCGATCTTTCGAATCGACGCGAGCGAGCGAGCGAGAGAGAATAAGAGCGACGGGGAAGGTTACACGTGCGTACAAGTTGAAGGGAAATCGCGTTGCTCGTTTGAACTTGTTTCGGCGATATCGGCATCGATATCGAGGTCTCGAACGTGCCGGCGACTCCCTTGCGAAAACAGTTGGACACCGGTTCGAGCGATCGAGACCGATTCCTCGTGAAATCAGTTAACTCGAAGCACTTTGGCCGCGGTCGCGGACTCCGAGGCGACGCGATCCCTCGGGGGACGAAAGACGGACCAACGATTTTCCTCCCCGTGTCCCCCCCGATGCATCGCCTGTACCTACAAACTGATCGGTTGGATTAGAAATTTCCAAGAACCGAGATTCGACAGCCGCGAATATCCGTTCGCACGATCGATTCGATCCGATTCGATCCGATCCGATCCGATGATTGGCGCTTCGTCTTACCTCCGAATTTCTAATTTCCCTTCTTTCTCTCTTTTGTCTTTTCTTTTCTTTTCTTTTCTTTTTTCGTTTACGCGCTCGATAACCGAGGCGTTTCGTTCCGCGTTACTCCGTTATACGCGTTACACTCTCCAGTTGGCGCATACGAGTTTTCAAAGATCACGTACGGTGCATCCGCGTGGCATTCCCGTCTTGTAATTAGAATTTATCGTTTTTGTACTCGATCGAGCGTAGAGGATCTCGCGCGGTCGAACGGAAGGGAAATCGAATATAGGTGCGCGTATCTCGTGACTAACGTAACGAGTACGCGTACAGCCAACGCGAATCGAATCGAATCGAATCGAATCGACTAGACAGGACTAGACTAGACTAGACTCGACTCGACTCGACTCGACTCGACGTTCGTTGTCGCGAGGGTACCGTTGCCATTGTTGCTGCGGTTGTTGCTCGGCTAGGAGGTAGGCGGTTGCTCGCATCCGTTCCGCACTCGATACGACAAACGAGAATACACGGGTTTCGATGAAATGCTCTCGAGCCGAACAGCAGCTTGGTCGCGTATCGACGGATACGCGCGCACGCTCTGCCACGGTCGGAAGAAACAAAAAAAATCAATCGTTAAAACGCTCGTTGTTCGGTGGAAACGCGAAAACGAGCGTTCGCTAAAATCGACCGGTGCTTTTACCCTCGATAACGAAGTTGGAAGCACGCGTAACGCGCGAACGCGTGCACGCTCCGAACGAACCTTTCGACGCTTCAATTTTCTCGTTCGAACCGTATTTACCTACCACGGACGTTTATTTCGCGGTTGTTCGCTAAACGAGTCTGCGTAAACGTCGATCCGTTCGTAATCTGCTTACGAGCTCGAGGGACCTCGGGATATCGGAAGCAAAGAAAAGAAAAGAAAAGAAAAGAAAAGAAAAGGAAAGAAAAGAGAAGAGAAGAAAGAAAAAGGAAAAGAAAAATAGAGTTTGACGGTCGCGTGGTAGAAAAATGTATAGGACGAGGAGGATAACCTGCCCGTTTCGACGCCGAAGCCGCATCTTCCGACGATGCGTAGAGATCTGCTTTGTCGATCGACGGTACGCGTTCTCGTTGCATCGACCGTGTACGGAAAGTAGAAACTTTTCTACGAAATGTCGCGCGACGCGGTGATTCGTCTCGGTGGATTCGACGAATCGACCAGCGGCGTTACCGGCTGGTCTTTGGCGCAACCGCGCGTCCCGTCCCTTCGTGGCATCTCGAAAGGAAAGAAACTTGTTCAACGACATCGGGGTTAGAGGATCCGAGCGTCGAGTCCTGCAGCGAAAACCTAGCTAACGAATCGTTCGAACCAGCGAATCCAGCGCCACAAGTTTCAAGGGTCGCATCGAACGTTCCACGACGCGCGACTCGAATCCGCCTACTCGGAGTTTGTGGTTTTCGAGTCCTCGATGCGTCGGCTCTGGCCGAAGCGAAGCGGAATGGTCGAATCGCCGCGCGCTTTACGGTTACTCGCGCAGGTGTATCGCGTCGTCGGTTGCTCGCACCTGTCCGATCTTTCGTACAAACCGATAAAATGTACTTTCCATCCGGTCTCGTCGACTGGAACGCAAAGAAATTGGTCTGGTCGGCGTTCGCTGTTTGGCTGTCGCGATCTCGCGCGAATAGAAGTAGGAATAGGAAGAGTCGAGCGATCCGCGCGGCTGCCGCGTAATTGAAAATATGCGACGGTTCGTTTCGTTCGCGTTGCTTCTTTCCTTATCTCAGTAACCAGTTATCCGGTCAGCTAGTTACCTACCAACCTATCTACCCATCTACCTACCTAGCCGGTTATCCGTCTATCCAGCTACCCACCTACCTACCTACCTACCTACCTACCTACCAACCTATCTACCTACCTACCTACCTACCTACCTACGTACCCACCCATCTGATCGAGTCGCCACCGACCGAATCGCTCGGCGTATTCGTTCGTCTACCCACTGTCAGCTTTACGGAGAAATCCGTCGAGCGTACGTCCGAGTCGGTAAACGAAACGCGAGGGGATCGTCGAACGATTTGAACGTTCGACGATCGTTTTGGCGTGTACGAGACTTTACGAGGATCGAGGATAAAAGCATGTCGAAAATCAAAGAGAATCGAGACGAGAGCAGAACCAAGACGAAGGACGGACGAGCAGGAAGAAGAAGCACGGTGTAGACGGCGCGAAATAGCCGGATACGTAAAATGATTGTCCCTCGACTTCTGTACCGTGACGGAGCGCGTCTCGCCGTGGCGACTGCGAAAATTGTCTTGAAATCATCTCGCAAAGTTTCTCCGAGAATCCAGGGGGAACCGAGTCGAAAACGGGTTGCTGCTGGTTCTCGGTTGCGCCTTTTGTCGTTTCGATATCGTACGAGTTCGAAGACGGTTACAACCAAGTTGCGTGTCGAGTGTATCGAGTGAATCGGGTGTAACCGCTACGGCCGAGCACGGCGATCTTCGGACGCGGAAGAGCGGTATCTACCGGGCAGAATTCCCGATAGCTACGCTTCCCGAAAGAGCGTCGCATCGTTGCCTGTGCCTGCTGGCCGCTGCACGCCGCCAGCCGGCCGCCGCCCGCTACCCGCGCGCGTACATAGCAATACGCGTACACGCGAACAGCGATACGACGACAGGTGAAGTACACAGCTGCTGTTGGACAGCTGGACCGATATCCGTTTCCACGTACATTCCATCGATAAGTCGTTCGCGGTTATAGGATTCGACGCGTTGCATCGTCTCGCCTCGCCTCGCCTCGCCGAAAGGTAATCGGCGCCAACGATACGAACGCGCGTTGCCAAAACGTTGTCCGTTTTCTCGACCGAATATACGCGATCCGATCGTTTCGCCGATCGAACGCGAACGAAACGAAACGGGACGGGACGGGACGGGACGGGACGGGACGGCTCGAAACGGAAGAGAACACCTGCCCCGGTTCTCCGTTCGACCGCATGCTTCCTCCGGGCAAAGTTCGAGGTTGGACGGCCGGGTGTACACGGTGGAACGAGTCTCTCGGCGTCCCGAGTATTTCGATCGAGCGGCTCGCCTCGGATACGGATTCGACGGAGGCTCTTGGAGACTGTGCGCGAGGCCTCGCGTAAACCTTCGAGACCGGATCGGTTTTCGTTCGGTTCCCACGGACCGGGGTACGTCTTCCGGCAGACATTCGAGCGCGTCTCGTCGCTTTGCCACGAGGTCGTTCGATCTCGCGTTTCTCGATTCTCGCGAGAACATTCGCGGACGACGATTCTCCATCTCCCATTTACCGTTTAAAACCGTCCGCAAAGTTGGTCGCCGAGTTTTTCGAAAGCAGAGACGACGACGACGACGGTTCTTGGTAGGTTTTACGCGTTCCGCGGAGAGCAATCTCGGGGGCGATTCGCGATTCGCGATTCGCGAGTCGCGCGATACGCTGACTCAGCCGGGTGAAATGCAGCGCGGGTGTTCGGCGATAGTCGTCGTGGTCGTAGATCGAGCGCGCTCGCGAACCGGTCGTTTCGCAAGCTATCGCTATTTCGAAGAGTGGGCGACCGATTTTTGTTGCCGCCACCCCCACCTGCCGAAACCTTCTCGGTCGCGTTGGTTTGCGAGAGAGCGACGTTGCTGCTCGCGGTTCGAGAACGCGCAAACGGAATCGGTCGCGCGACTAGCCGGGAGAATCGCATTCGCGCGCGATCGATCTCCGAATTATTATCTCTGCAGAAGCGGAACGAAAAGGAACGAAAAGGAACGAAAAGGGAAAAAACGAGGATCGCTGCGCTCTCGGATGGTCTTTCCGCGGCGGACGAAGCTTGTCGTCGCGAGAGTCGGCTCGGGAAAGACCGCTCGGACCGCGAAACGATCGCGTCGAACGAGATACCGTTGCCGTAAATAAATACATCGAACGCGAACGTTTAGTATTCTCGAGCTGCAGGTAGCATCCGGTTGAGCGGCGACGGCCGCACCCACCGATCGCGCGCGTACGCCGCGCGCGATTTATTCCGTCGTCTCTGGAACGATTCTATTCGATTCGATGGAAGCAGTCCTTGACGATCGGAGGATAAGCGACGGACAAGGATTTTGCCGATCCGAATGCGCGCGACGCTGTTTGCCGTTTGCCGTTTGCCGTTCGACGCTCGATGCTCGACGATTCGTCCGTTCGTCGAAAAATTAGATGCATCGAACGCGTTCGCGTCGGCAGTCGATATGGGTATCGGTATCGGTATCGGTATCGGTATCGGCGATGCGTCGCGATCGAAATAATCGCGCAGACGATCGCAAATACGATAAAATCGCGCGATACAGCGCGCCTACTCGATTCGAGGAGAAAGGGGAACGAGAGATTCGGAAGGGGAAGGTAGGATAAAGGGGAACGCGAGGAGACGCTGAAAGAGGTGGGAAGAGACGAGGCGGGATGGGTCGAGAGGGATCGAAGCGGAACGATTTAAATATGACCTTGAACGACTGCAGACGCAAAGAGAAAATGTATTTAGCGAGTTCGCGAACGAGATACACCGGTCGATCACCTACTCGAACGCTGGACGTTTTCCGTGCTGGCTCGCTCCCACCTTCGAAATTCGACGCGAGTTGGACTCGCGACGCGCGTATTTTCGAAAAATCGTCTACGCTTTTGCGCGAAAATGGGAAATTTTTCGCTTTCAACGCGAACGCCGAACCGATACGCGTTTCTACTAGACGGGTGGACGATACTCGGAGGATGACGGACGACGAGTCGCGGCGGGATTCGATGGGATTCGATGGGATTCGATGGGATGCGGCGTTTTACGGCGGGGTACGGGAATCGGGAAAGCCAAACGAGAGATAAAGAGAGGGAGAGTGAGAAGGGAGACGAAGAAGAAGAAGAAGAGGAGGAGGAGGAGGAGGAGGAAGAAGAAGATGCAGCAGAAGAAGAAGAAGAAGAAGAAGAAGAAGAAGAAGAAGAAGAAGAAGAAGAAGAAGAGGAAGAAGAAGAAGAAGAAAGATGAAAGACGAAAGGAGAAAGAAGAAAGAGATGAACGTGGAAGGTTTCGTCGGGGTTGAAGAGGGAGGAAAGAAGGTGCGCGTTGGGATTGGCTGGAAAGCAGCGTGTTTACGCGAGACGGTGGGGATACGCGCGGTGTCTCAGCTGAGCGCAGTATAGAGGTAGCCGGTTGATCGAGAGGGCAAGTTAGTAGCGAGTGAGCGCTCCTCGAGCGAGCGTCGTTGCGTCGGTGCGTCGTCCAGCGATAATGACATCTCGTGATCGACGAGCGATCGTCGGATCTTGAGAATCGTGCGTTGTACGCGATCGAAAGCGCGTGGTCGCGCGCGTATACCGCGTATATTTAGTCGTGATTTAGTCGCACGGTTCGGCGTACGGTTTGCGCGCAGAGCGGCGCGTAGGCGTATCGACGCGGACGCGAACGCGCTTTGATCCATCCGACTCGAGCCAGCCAGCCAGCCAGCCAGCCAGCAAGCAAGCAAGCAAACAAGCAAGCAAGCCAGCCAGCCAGCCAACGATCAACGACCGCGCGCACCGCACGGCTGTTCGTTCGGCTCGTTCGACTCGTTCGACTCGTTCGACCTACGGCGGATCCTCGACGTCGGTTCTCGTGTTTTTCGATAGGTCCGAAGCAAAGAGGTTTCGCGAACGCGCGTACTCTTGTCTTGGTTGTAACGCGAGCGACCGTGTAGCACGCGGGTCGTTGGCGTCGTTGTCGTTGCCGTTGTCGTTGCCGTTGCCGTTGCCACTGCCGCGCGCACCGTCGCGCTGCCATTGTTGTTGTTGTCACGGCCGATGGGTTGTCACCGTCGCCGCTGCCATCCCCGTTACCTCCGCGTTGTATCGCGCTTTCATTCACCGTGTTCCCGCTCGATCGTGCACGCGAGAAACAACGGTCGACCGGTTCGAGCAGAAAAAGTGTTTGCACGAGAAAACAAGGAGAACCAAACGAAAACATCGTCCGGAGAAGAAGAAGCATAGCCGGATAACCAGATAACCGGATAACCGGATAACCGGATAAACGGATAAACGGATAACCGGATAACCGGATAACCGGGAGCGACGCGAACCTGTAGCGTTCGTTGCTCTCTATTCCTGGACAGCGGCGAGGATTTCGTCTTTTCGAAAGTGTGCAGTGGAAAAGTGAGGTGATTCAGAGTTTAGCACGAATTTAAACTACGAAAATGGTGCCGCAGCAACAAGATAGTCCCACCAGTTCAGGGATACCTATGTTCGGATCGTTGCTCGTGGATAAGAATTCAGCAACGCCCTACTCGGATGCTACGCAGGTAGCTGTGTTCTATTCTTCTTGTACTTTTCTTACTTTTACCTCTATTCGTTCTTTTCTTTCTTTTCGATTCGATTCGATTCGATTCGTTGTCGTCGGTGAGACGCGATCGTTTCGGTCGATGTTCGATCCCGATCGAGCGGACATCGGCGACGAAACGCGATCGTCGCGTCACGATTTTCATTTCTCTGGTTCTTTCGTCGAAGGTTCGCCGTCGAGAACTGGTTCGTTCGATCGGTGGTCGCGCGGGCGCGTTCGGGAAGCGTCTCCAAAGACCGGGTGAGCGTCGCGGACCGATCCGATAAAGTTTCGCGTGCCCGCGTGTCTTTGCCGATTTATTTGTTGTGGCAACGACTACGATTCGAACGAACGAACGAACGAACAATCGACCGATTATTTTGTCCTTGGTTCGTTCTTTTCTTTCTTTGCCGTATCGACGTTCGTTTACCGCGTCGTTGCCGGTTTTTTCTATCGTCGGCGAAATCGACGCATCGCGGCCGATATCGACGAGCCGAAAGATGCGATCGCGGATCGTCTCGGAAGTTAACGAGAATATTCATCGTAGCAGGCGCGCGCGCGCTACGATCGAATCCGCGCTTTCGTTCGCGGTTTCGAAACGTTCGATCGGTCGCGGGAGAGTAAATTTTTAACGATCCTCGATATCTCGCGAGGTGTCCGACCGTTGGAATCGTAACGGTAATTTGCTCTTTCGCTTCTCGAAGGTCAGGCGAAACGCGTTTTTCGCAACAACGCCGTTCAATTTCAGTCGCTCGAACGAGCACTTTCTATTCGGTGAATCGACGCGTTGCTTCGTTGCACCTGTTGCGGCCGCGGGATGAGATAATCGACGCGAGAATCGTACGATCGTAATTTGCGTTAAAAATTACGCGGAAGTCCGTGGACCGAGTCCCCGGCCGCGCCGACGATCGCCTTTGCTCTCGAATATAGTCTAAAAATGGAAAAAATGGGAAAAAATGGGAAAAATCGGTGGTTGCGGGCGACGACGAAGCTCTCCGTCCAAAGAGAACGTCGCGCTTGTCTCTCTCTCTCTCTCTCTCGTCCATCGTGCCGAGCGAAGAAACTCGACGTTCGCCGTCGCCGTCGCACCTTCCTAACCCACATCCAACCTTCCGATTTCCAGTGGAGCGCGAGTCGAGTAATCGTCGAGATCTAAAAGCATGCAATGGTCGGAGAAGGCGAGCACGGTACGGCGGCTTGTACGTATCGCTGTCGGCGCACCGTGGTCGGGCGAGTCGAACGAATCGCGTTCGCGGAGCGAGACGAGTTTGCGCGCAACGTTTCCGGTCCCGAAATTCGATTCGCGAGAAACAGCGTGCGGAGTGGCGTGTCGTGTCGTGACAAGCGTGTAATTCTGGATCGTTTCTTCTTCTGTTGCAGACGAAAAAGAACAACCCGAATCACATAAAGAGGCCGATGAACGCGTTCATGGTGTGGTCGCAGATCGAACGAAGAAAGATATGCGAGATTCAACCGGACATGCACAACGCGGAGATCAGCAAGCGTCTCGGGAGACGATGGAAAACGTTGGACGAGGCGGAGAGGAGACCGTTCATCGAGGAGGCGGAGAGGTTGCGGCAGCTGCACATGATGGAGTACCCGGATTACAAGTATCGCCCGAGAAAGAAAACCTCGAAACCGACCGCCACCGCCGGTCCGAAGACGAAGGAAGGGGGGACAAAGAAGTCGAGGAAATCGTCGTCGATCTCGAGCGGCGTCGTTCCGTCGAGTCTGGGCGGCGGCGGCGGCGGCGGCGGCGGCAGCTTGTTCGCGACGAAAGGTCTGGGACAGGCGGCTCGCAACGATACCAACAACAACACGCAAACCAGCGGCAGCGGCAGCGGCAGCGGCAGCGCCGGAACGATGGTTGGCGCGACGGTCAAGAGATTGCAACCGCAATCGAACGGTGGCAAGCCAGTTTCTCGACCGAAGGTCAGATTGGCGTTGGACAAGCGACCTCCGCTCGATTACACTCCTACCCCTCCGATCGTCACCGCCAAGATACCGAGCAGTCCTTCCTGCGTCGCGCCCGATTCTCCAGAATCCGCCAGTTTCTACGAAGACAGTTTCCTCGATTGCGGCTCGTCGATGCGACCGACCTCCGGAATTCCCTCCTCCCCTGCCTCCTTCCCGGCATCGGTCACAGCTTCCGCTTCCGTCTCCGTTTCCAACGCGGGCACCTCGGCTGCGGCCGACATGGTCGACGAGATCAAGCGAGAAGCCGATCTGGAGATGGATTACGAAGCAACGTTCGAACCGAAGGACCGACTCCTCTCGTCCGTCGGTCGCGCGATGCTAAGCGGTTCGAACTTGGCCAACGGCGACGCTGCCGCAGCCGCCGCAGCCGCCGCCGCCGCGACGATCGACTTTTCCTCCGCCGTGGAGGAGATGAGCGGCTTGATGTCGGACCACCACCACCATCATCATCGAAGCTTTCGCGATCGAACGTCGTGCCGACGTCTCGGTCGTTGTCCTTCTTCCTCCGGTTACTCGGTGAAGGAGGAACCGGCCGAATTGGAAACGGAAATGGACATGGAGATGGACGTGGACATGGACATCGCGGACATGGAAACTGAAACCGAACCGGACGCGGAAACGCTGGGCGGCGATTCGTCGGATCGCGCGTCGACCCGTCCCTTCGTCGCGTCCGCGATCGCGCGACGAGCACTCGTCTCGGTCGCGGTTTCCACGGCCAAGACCACCGTTCCCGCGGGTCTCCCTTCGACGTCGACGACTTTGAGAAATCCGTCCGCGAGGACGTCGGCGTCGTTGCGCGAGCTCGTTGTCCGCCACGACGACGACGACGACGACGACGACGACGACGACGACGACGACAACAACAGCAACAACAACAACAACAACAACGACGACCCGTCATCCGCCACCGGTGTTTCGATCGACGACGGTTGCGCGACGGACGCGGCCACCGTTACCGTCGCGACGTCGATCAAGCTCGAAGAATCCCAACACAATCCCAGTTTGGCGGATTTGTACTCGTTGACGGATCTCTTGCAGATACAACCGTCCGACTTCAAGATCGATCTCGACATGGAAACGATAACCACCGACCTGGACACGTTCGAGACCGCCAGTTCGAGCAGCGGTTCGCACTTTGAGTTTTCCTGTACACCCGACGTGACGGACATGTTGTCGACGATCGGCGTCGGCAACGACTGGGTCAGCTTTTGAGAAAAAGAGAATAATCGGATTTCGCCGAGCGATCATCGCGCGCGTACTCTTTATCTTTGCGTAGCCCATTTCGGTTTTCGATTCGCGTTATCGCGGCGATACCTCGACCGACGCTCTCAGAGAAGACACCCGTCGCCGTCGCCGCCGCGCGCGCGTAGTCGCGTAAAAACAATCTCGAATTTCGACGACGGTTCGGCCGTGCCGCCGCGTCGAGATACCGACGTCGTGTCGTCCGTTCGGTTTCGAAAACGAACGCGCGAGTCTTTTTGTACATGTACTGTAGCATATTAGGATTACTATTTTTCTATCGTATAATTTAAATTTAAGAGATTAACTCGTCCAACGAACGAACGATCGATCGATCGATCGATCGTTCGATGCGAATAATCACGGGTGCACGAGTATATATGTATACGTACACGTACACGAACACGAACACGAACACAAACACAAACGCATACCTCTATCCCTACCGATGTACACATATACGCGTACGTATACGATACCTTGAGACGAACGCGCGTCGAGAAAACGGAAAGTACGACGTCAGAGGACTGCGCGTGTACCAGAAACTGGACGCATTCATTGGCATCGTTGCTTCGTCGACCGATGCTCTTGAAAATACCGTGGCGAGAACGGTCGACGACGACCGAGAGAAGCGAAAAACGCCGCGCCACGGTATAAGAGCGTACGCGCGCCCGGTTTCTCCGTTCGCGTCGGTCCGACGTTATCGTCCGATCCACGAGATATCTCTCCTCTTTTGTCCCCGCGAAACGCCGAAACGAACGTCCGCGCGTATATACGAAACGTGTGCACGCGTACACACAGCATTCACACGCAGGCACACACACACACACACACACACACACACATACATACACAATTCAAACGTTTGATCTCATCTTTCTTTTATCTTTAAACTAGTTGTTACTCGTAACGTTGAACGTAACGTTTGTCCAGCGCGAGGACGCGCGTTCGTTTCGACTCGACGCGCCGGTCGTCCTCCGTGAAAAATCAAACCGCGACGCGAACAGACCCGTGCGAAAACTACGCGATCCACTGCCAACCAGCTTCGGAACGTTTGCATCGACGATGCTCCTTTCTCTTCTTTTCGTCTTTTTCGACCGTGAAAGTTGCTCGCGTCGGCTCGCGCGATTGCCAAGCTTATAACTCTTTCCTGTTCGATCTCGCCGATCTCTTCGAAAAGCGTCGTCGCCGTCGCCGTCGCCGTCGCCGTCGCCGTCGCCGTCGCCGTCTCGTTACATAGTTCGTTTCGTTTTCTTCGATTCGACGCTCGAAAAGGAAAAAATCAAACTCGTTCGAGCGGATCAACCGAGCACCGTATACCGAGAACCAAAGTAGAAAAACCCCCTTACGATTAAATAGGCTGTGAATACTTTTCGGTCGTCGGATCCGACCGACAGATCGATCGATCGAAGACTTTTACGAAGATTTTTCGAAGATTACGCGAAAGAATCGCGTCCTCTCGAGACGTTCGTAACCGTGCTCGATCGACCGAGAGCGACCACGCTCCGACGAACGTTACCTACGATACCGCGCGATAGAACGAACGATAGATACCACGGTTCGGCGATCGCCCTCGACGGCCGGCGTTCAACGAACACGAACAGTTCGCCGACGATTTTCCTCGAAACGCAAACATTTTTATGACACGCGATTCGATTCGATTCGATTCGATTCTGACCCGTTCCGTTCCGTTCCGTTCCGTTCCGTTCCGATCTAGTCCGTTCTGTTCTATTTTGTTCCATTTCGTGGTGTTCCGTTTAAATCGGTTCGACCGTGCACGGGTGAAAAGACAGCAGGCATTTCGAAGGAAACGTGATTCTTTCTAGATCGGAATTCGGTAGAGAAACAAAGGAACACACCAAAGTGCAATACAAGACGCAACGCGTACCCGCGGAGAAAGAGGCAGGTGTCTACAAACTGGAATTGTATTTTTTCAACCGCGATTTTCCACGTACCCGGGAAACGAGAGAACGCCGTTATCGAGACGACCAGCGATGGTCGAGCAATATTTTTCCACGGATGCGACGATCGGATCGCGCGAGCAAGCGAGCAAGAGGAGAGGAGAGAAGCGCGTTTTCGAGCGAAATTCGGCGAGTATCGAAACGGGAGCGTCGAAAACGTTCGACCGAGAGACGACCAACGACCGCGCGTCCGTGCTATGTACATGTATCTCGTAGATTTAAGTTTTCTTCATAAAAGATAGTGGAATTAATCGCGCTAACAAGTTTATACTCGTAACGACTGTACATTTGTATTTAGCTCTTTGTTTATATGTAATACTTATTACCTTGTTATCAAGTATTCGATTTATATAATTTTTTTATCGAACTTATTAAAAAATATTTAAAAACGACGAAACGTGTTGTGCATTCGATCGTATCGAGCCGTTTCTTGGCGAACCATCGCGAGCGCGAGACCGTGCCCTGGTGTATTTTGATTTTTCAGCTGGCCAGCCGTCTCGCGTTGCTGCTACTTTTTCGCCGTGCAAAATCGCAGCCAGCAGTAGCAGCAGCAGCAGCAGCAGCAGCAGCAGCAACAACAACAGCATCGCGCTTGAACAGCGAACGCCGCGATATCCAGCCGCTCCGCGCGGACGAAGCAACGGCGCCGAGCGTTCCGTCGTAAAATAAT
This sequence comes from Agapostemon virescens, assembly GCA_028453745.1. Taxonomy (NCBI): domain Eukaryota; kingdom Metazoa; phylum Arthropoda; class Insecta; order Hymenoptera; family Halictidae; genus Agapostemon; species Agapostemon virescens. The sequence goes on along the minus strand of CM052097.1, from coordinate 24,908,715 downwards.
CGCTCAAGGTCCGCGGTGGCGTTGCACCCATCCGATCGCAGGGCTGCCAACAACCGTGCACTGTTTACATCGTGCGCGAGCGTGTTCGCGACTCCCTCGTGCCCGACTCCACCCGCGCCACCGCCTCCGACTTGGACTCGGACGCCGCTATCGTTCGCGCTCTGCCGAAGAACCACCTTTGTCGCCGACGACGACTCGAACCAACCGTACTCGTACTCTTGGCGGTAATCGCTCGTTGTTTTTCGTCCGGATCCGTGACGTACGCGCTTCGCGATCGGTCGATGCTATTCCGTCCGAGATGCTCGCGAAGCCGGAGGAGACGAGAACGCGAGAAAAGTCGAAACGATCGCGTCTCGGCCGTCGAGGTACGATTTGAAATTCATCGCTCGACGATAATAGCGCGCGCGCTCGGCGCGTTCGCGTGCAACGCAACGATTCGACGCGGCGAACGTTGCGTGAAACGGTCGGGCGTAGTTTTCGAGCGTGACCGCAACGATCGCGTTCGAATCGGTGAATCCATCGGCGTTTCCGAACGAACGAGCGAGCGAGCGAGCGAGCGACCGGCAAATCAGGGAAACAAAGTAAAGACGGAGAAACGGAAAAATCGAGGACGAACCGCGGTCGTCGGAGCCAAGAGTTCGCGCAGCGTGGGTAGGGGATGCTGGTGGCTGCATACCGCGAGGTAGCGTATAGCTATCGAGGTCAATGGTTAGTCCAAGGTCCCGAGTTCGAATCTCGCGGCAGGGTTCAACGCGACTCGGCATTTCCTCTCGCGAACAACGATCCCCGTTCGTGGAAGGCTCGAGGCCGAGACTCGCGCGCGAGCGAGCACGGCTGTGCGTTCCTTTTTTTCCGCGATCGTAGCAGACGCGAGACGTTCCGCCCGTATACGAGCGGAGAGGAGTTCTCGGCAACGAACGATCCGAGATCTCAGAGTCCGACGCGCCGGGGTGCCCGGCCGATGATCCTCCAACGTTTCGGACGAGCAACGGAAACAGCGGTGGAAACAGCGGTACGGATAGAAATAGAAAGAAGAGTACGTGGAAATGGTAAAGCCAGGGCAAAGGTCGACGAATGGTGGCCGCGTTAGGAGCAGTTTCGTCGACGGGATCGCTCGTTTCGATGCGTGCAAACATCGTAATCTCGCGATAAGGTCGCGACTGATTTATTCGTCGATAAAAGCTTATTGGAAACACGTGTATCGCGCGCAGACTGCTGCCAAAACCGGTCGCTCGCTCGCTCGCTCTCTCGCCGGAGAGAGAGAGAGAAAGAAAGAGAGAGAGAGAGAGAGAGAAAACGATCTTGCTCGACCGGCGGTGCGCGACGAACGCTATGAATCACGCGGACGGTTTTAAGTCGGACGTCGTAAACTCGACTCGTTCTTCGTACGCGTTCTCATCCTCCTTCGGTCTTTTCTTTGTTTCCGCCTGACACGCGCGTCGACTCGCGAACGGTGTCGCGTCGCTCCGCGCAACGCATCGTTTCCTTCTTTGCTGTCGCGATATCGCCGCTCGTCGCAGTTCGATCTATCCGGTGAATCGCTGTATCCGGCAACCGTGAACCGTGGACCGTGGACCGTGGACCGTGCATCGTGGACCGTGAACCGTGAACCGCGAACCGTGAACCGTGATGCACGATCCACGAATCGTGAGTCACGATCCGGGATCCTCGTTCGTTTCCAAATTCTCCAAATCGATACAGTTTTTTCGCGTTTCCGCTACGCCGCGATATCGGGTCGAAACGAGTCGCATATCGTATCCGATCTCGCCTGCGCCGTATCAACGAGAAGCGTGCGTGGGTGTGCGCGATGTCGAAACGAATAGCCTCGATAGCCGCGTTGTCTCGATAGAGCGACTAGTCTCGCGAAGAAAAATTGCGTCCGTTAGTCAGAGCTTGCGACATTAGCTCGCTCGCGCGCTCGCCCGTTCGCGGCTTTCGAGCTCGCGAGCACGAGCGGCAAGCGGCGTCGGCGGCGGCAGCAGCGCGTTGCACGAGCGACTCGAGCGACTCGAGCGCAGAGTTTGCACGCGCGACCTACTTATTCGCGATTCCGCGAAGAAAACGTTCGGCGTTCGAAAAGTCGCGCCGGACCCTTCAAAGACCCTTCAAATTTCGCCGCGCGAGACCGCGTTTCCCCGTGGATGCCATCCTAAAACGTTCGATCGAACGAAAAGTAAAGCTTTGTTTCGTTCGCTCGTGTCTCGTCGAACGGCAAACGGTCTCGTATCGGCCGTCGAACGCGACGCGAAACTGGTTGTCGTTCCGAGTTTCGATCGCGCGGAGAATCGATCGAAAAGCGGCCGAAAGCGGCCGAAAGCGTTCGCGAGACCGACGAGCTCTGCCTTTGAACGGAAACGCGATGCGAAGGTCTCCGAGGAGGGAAGTCGAGGCCATACCACCCGGCTAGCCTCAAGGTTTTTCGCTCTCGTCTCCTGCTCTCTCCTACGGTTCCCGCATCCGTTCGTCTCGGTGCCTCTGTTCTTTTCTTTCTCGATACCGCGGCTCTCGTTCCCTTCTCTCCCCGAACCCCGGCTCCTTCTCCCTCCCCTTTCCCGTCGCGCTCTCTCTCTCTCTCTCTCTCTCTCGCTCTGGCAGGAGAGCAGTCCCTCCTCGCAGAAACGGTTTCCCTTTTGCATGCGAAAAAGCGTAACCGTACGCGGACTATCGCGTTTACCCCGTACTCGTGCGCGCGCGCGATCTCCCTGGGCGCTTTTCGCTCGTCGCGGGCGATACGCGTCGTCGAACGTCGGTACGCGAGCATCGCGCTGCCAAAAACTTTTCGAACGATCGCGCTTCGACGAGCTCGGTCGAAACGTCGAACCGAGTTGGCGCGAGCTCGACGCGAGCGATCGCGGGAGAAAGGCCGACTAGAAAGTCGACAGGGGTGTGGGTGCGAATACGTGCACGATCGCGAGAGCGTAGGCGAGGAGCGCGAGGGTGGCGTGCGCTGCCCGCCGGCTCGCCAGCCGGCAAGCGGTGGACGGCAGACGGCAGCCGATACCTTCCCCCGTTCGACTCGTCGCATCGTTCGGTCGATCGTCGACCGTCGATCGTCGATCGTCGATCGTCGATCGACAGCCGGTGCTCGTCGGTCGGTCGGTTGGTCGTTTTCGAAGGGACGGGTTGTTCGCTCCGGAGATGGCGGGAGCCGCGTCGTAAAGCGTCGAAAAACGTCGAAACGCGTCGAATATAAAACATTTCGCGAAATGGACAAAGTTTTGAATTGTCGGAGAAAGAGTTGTCGCTTCGTCGGCGTATCCAAGGCGATACTTTGCACCTCCGCCGAGGCACGGTGACTCATTCGAAGTGATTCACGGCCGAGTCGTGCCGTGCCGCGCCGCGCCGCGCCGCGAACCGATGTTCGAATACCGAATCGACGAATTACCGAAAGGAAAGGGTCTCTTCGGAGACCGTACCTCGTCCGGTAGCGGCAGCCAGCGGGTTTCTCGAAACGGAAGAAACGTGGGCGCGCGCAACGAAAAATCCTCGTGTCTTCGCGAAGAATCTCGGCGATGCCGTGTTCGGGATTTGCGCGTCGTCGAAAATTCTCGAACGCCGGAGTCCTGCCGCGCGAGATCGCGAATACGATGCGAGAACGGAAACGTGGGTCCGATTCTCTCTCTCTCTCTCTCTCGAATCGAATCGAAGATGCGCTCGCGAATCGGCCGGAACGATACTCGTCGACGAGAACGGAAGGTAGGGGAAAAACGAGCAAACCGACGCGCGGTGGACGAGATACGACGGGATCGTTCCGTCGAGAATGACGTTTGCTCGTGACAGCAAGGGCAAAGTACGAGACGCAGTTACGGTGTATCCATCTCTTTATCGGTCATCGTGAATCACCGCGATCGTTATTGTCTTGTAAAGCGAACGTTGTACGCGCGCTTTATCGAGCTTTTTATTTTGCCAGATCGAAATAAATCGATTCGACGCGTCGTGCCTGCGAGGGAGGCAGGGAGAGAGAGAGAGAGAGAGAGAGAGAGGGAGGGAGAGAGAAAACCACCTCCGTGCAAGTTTTCGAGTCGTCGAACGAGTCGCGACGCCTCGTATCGGAAGAGCGCTGGCCCGCCGACTCGCGGTAGCCGAAACGTTTTCGAACGTATCGCGATCGATAAGCTGTTTGGGAGTAGCGCACGTTCGGTTCGGAGCACGAGAGCGACCGATAATCTTCTTGGAACGAGTTATCTGCGGCTCGCGTGGATCGCGTTACGAGCGAACCGATAAGGGAACTCCGCGAGGGAACTCGGCGCGATTCGCGATCCAGAGGAAAACCTATCGACGAGAGAAACGGGTGTACGCGGTTTCGCGATACCTGTATCGTCGGGCCGGTGTACGGCCGGATAGGTTACGCTGCCGTGCTTAGCCACGGGGCAGCAACGCGATTCCTCGGAAAATGTTGCGTCGCGGCGATGCACGGTGGCCGAACGAAAATAAAACATACGCGATGGCAGACTCGGACGAAAACGTAGGAAAACGCAAAAGCGACGCGACTCGGTGTCTTGGGTGAGAGGAGCGCCAACGACGTACGAGCTGCGTAGCAGGCAGGAGGTACGCGTGCATGCGTGCCAGAGAGCAACGCGGATTCGAGTCGGCGTCTCGTCCCGCTTCGCTCCGCTCCGCTCCGCTCCGCTCCGTTCCGTTCCGCGACGAAAGCAAGACCGATCTTCCGCTACGGCGCAATCAAGGCCGTACCACTGACTCAGCTCGACCAGCTGTTCGCTACGAAGAAAGAGCGCGAGCGATATCGGGAGCTCTCGCAACCGCGTGTGCCTTAGATAGCGGCTTCCTGGTGACCTCGGTGCATCGGCACCGGCTATGCCGCGCGTCGCGTATCGCGACGCGGCGGTCGCCCAGCTGCGATTCCCTCGTTTGTTTGCACGTTTTATCGGAAAAATACCTCGAAACGTTTTCCAACCGTTCGTGGCCGTCGACTCTCGATCTCGTTTCCCGCTAGACGATCGGTGAGCGAACACGCGCATTTTCCACGAACGCTTCGAGGTGAAAAGGAGGAAGAGAAACGAGGCGAACGAGCGAGCGAACGAGCCCCAACACCGTCCGGTACAAATAGATGAGAAAAACTTGTCGGCGGTTTCGGGTTACTCGCACGGTGGCCCGTGTCGATTCTCTCGGGGTCCGATGGGCCGCGAGGAAATCCGACCGGGTACGACGTCGGGGCCCCGTAGGGCCGCCGTGGAGCGGCTTCGGAACCTCCGTCGTTCGGCCTTTTCGCCACGACGACGTACACCGAAATTCCTGCGGTTCCGTTCCGTTCCGTTCCGTTCCGTTTCGTTCCGTTTCGTTCCGTTTCGTGCGCGCGTTCGTTTCTCGTCTCGTTCGCCACGGCGAGTCGCGCAAACATTCGCGCAACGTTCTTTCGGCTCGTTTCATCGAAGATGGAATCACGGTCCACCGACTGCGACGACGAATAACGTTCTCGTGCGCGTGCTCCCGTATTTCGGATCAAGGTCGCATCGCGGTCGACGGATTTGTCGCGAAGGTCGAAAGAAGCGTATCGCGCGATCGCGTCGAAGGTGTATCGACCGATATCTATCCGTCGAGCAACGATAACGTTTATCTTTTTCGTCTGGATCTGGATCTGGATCTGGATCTGGATCTGGTTCGCGCGCGACCGCGAACTCGGCATTCCGGTATTACGCAGTTGCGAACAGCTATCGATGAATCAGCGACGAGCCTTCGCGGGTTTCGTATTTATCTTATCGAACGTCGAGCGTGGAGCGTCGGACGCGTACGGGCAGACGCGTCGTCTGCGATTCGTTCGCTTCGCCTCGTCGCGATTCTACGAAAGTTTAACTGCGCCGTAGAAATTGCTCGGACGATCGTAGCGGATTGACTGACCTCTCTCTCTCTCTCTCTCTCTCTCTCTCTCTCTCTCTCTCTCTCTGTCTCTGTCTCTCGTTCGAAACGGTCTAGAGAAATCTCGACGGAAGAAGAGACAGAGGCAGACGCGAACACGGAGGTGGATGCGTAGGAGAGAAAGAGAGAAGGAGGGAAAAGGAGAAAGGGAGAAAGGGAAAGGGAAGGGACAGCTGCAAACTGGGACAAAGTGTCGGCGAAAGGGGGAAAAGAATGGTAGGAGGCAAAGGATGCTCGAAGGGCCGGACACCGAGCCGACCGGTACACCGTAACACGCATAAATTACGATGTAATTACAAGCCCGGCTCGACGATCGCGCGCCCCGTGCCGCTCGCCGAGTCGCGAGGCGGAGCAGATCCAACGGGGATCCGATCGCTCGGTTTCGATCGTTGCGAGAGGATAAGAGAGGATAAGAGAGGATAAGAAAGGATAAGAGAGACGAGCGAACGACGAGTTCGAACGTTGCGACGGCGCGCGTGCGATCGAAAGGTAATCGAATCGAGCGAATCGAGCGAATCCACCGAAGCGGATCTCCGCTGCAACCTCGGTAACCGCGAGCCGAAATCAGCCAACCGTGCGCTCGTTGACCTGCCTCGATCGTACGGTACGATGGTGCAAATTCACCAGCAGCGTGCACCGCGAGAGCCAGAGTCGTCGTTGTCGCCGCCGCCGCTGCCACCGCCGCTGCTACCGCCGCCTCCGTTTGGAACTGCGTCTCGTCGATCGACCGTTGAAAACAGGGAAACGGGCGAACGGGCGAACGGGCGAACGGGCAAAGAGGAATAGAGGGAAAGAGGGACGACGCGTGCCGAGTCAACGAACGGCGAATCGATAAAGAGTCCGGGTCTCGAGAATCAGCGGGATGCGCTGCGAATCGAACGACGCGCGCGCGACCAACGGCCGTCGACCGGGACGCGCGACGATGCCGGTGCGAACGACTCGTCGATGCGTCGCGACGATACCAAACGTTGGCTAGCTTTTCCGTTTGCTCGTTTCCCCCATTTCGTCGTGGAACATCGAAGCGGTGCACGGCTCGTTTTGCTCGTTTTGCTCGTTTTGCTCGTTTCGCGCGTCCGAATCTGATCCGTGGAGCGCGACATCTCGCAGGATGCAACTGTTGAAATTCTAGGTTTTCTATTCGCGTTCGGAGGGTGCTCGGTCGAGCGGCCGAGTCGCGGCCACAACGCGACGACCTCGCGTCAACGAGAGCCGCGAAACAACGACACGGCCGATCGTTTTTGATCGTCGCGAAAACGACATTTTCGCGCGAGGTTCGTCCGCTACCGTGCAGGCGCGATCGCGCTCCATCGAGCCAGACCAGACGCGCACCTGGGTCGCGGGAAAAACTCTCGAGCCGTAAAACTTGACCGTAACGCCGTGACGGATTTGTCCGAGGGATGGCAAAAGTTGTTCCGGCGCGGCCGGTTCTTCCGACTGGAAAAGAATCGACTATCGTGGATCGCTGCTGCGACGTACCGAGGAGTAGGCGCGATTCGAGTAAACGTTGCAGCTAGCTCGATGGCCTTGCCCTCGCGAGCGCAAGGTCAAAGTTCACGAGCGGTCTCTCTTGTTTGCGTCTCGTCTCGTCTCGTCTCGTCTCGTCTCGTTTCGTCGCGACTCGACGCGTCGACAATTTTGCCCATTTGGTCGCGAACACGGAAGACCGACCGCGCGCGAAACGCGATCGTCGGGAGGACGACGACGGTTTCTCGCCGCAACGTTCGTTTTTAGACTTGGAACACGACCTTTAAATCGATCGCGTATGTCTCGCGTCTATCTCGTTCCCGTTCCCGTTCCCGATCCCGTTTCGTTCCGCTCCGTTCCAATGCGTTCCGATTCGACCCGATCTCCCGTATTCCCCTGTTCGGGCGCGACGCTCGTTCCATCATTTTTACCTCGCGCCAACGACTTTTTTCTTCCATCGATCTCGGCCGATCGACGACGCGACAAGATTCGTTTTTACCGGTAAAGAGTATCGGCGCTGCCACGCGCGTACAACAAAATGAAATAGGCGTTCGTTGTATCCGCGAGAGACCGGTTTCCCTCTTTCTTCCTTGTTTCGTTTCTTCCCTGTTTCGCGCGTTATCCGCCATCGTTGCTTCGCTTCCTGTTCGTTCTTACGGTGGCTATGCATTTTTTCTCCATCGTTCACAGTCGCGTCGTTCGACCGTTCGTACGTTCGTTCGCATTTTGGCTTACCGATATTCGGATCGGCGTCTCGCTCCGCGATCGAATCGAGGAAAAATACGACGAAGGAAAGGGTGAGAGGAGGTCGTCGCGCGACGCAACGCAACGCGAAAACCAAGGGACGCGCTTCGAGGCGGTCGATTACCGCGAAGGATTTTTACGCGAGTAGAGGGGTTAACCTTGGAATCGCATGGTCGACGGACGCGATCGAGAGAAGTCGGCGCGCGTTTCGTGTTTCCGCGCGGATCGTTCGCGGAAGAGAAGATCGCGCGCGCGCGTTCGTTTCGAGATCGCGAGAACGCCTCGAGCTTCGATCGACGCGTACGGACGATGGAACGCGATCGCGGATCGAAGCCCTCGCTTCGGACGACAGCTTCCCTCGAACTCGAATCCGTCGGCGACCTCGGTTCGTCTTGTTTCTCCCTCTTTGCCCCGCTCGGCGGCGTTCACCGTTCTTCCGCGCGCCCCTCCCTCGCATCGCCTAACTACACGCATCGCCTAACCTCGGGTCTGCTCGTTTCGCCTCTCTCGGCTATGCTCGAACCTCGTGGTTCGCCATTCGGGTCGCAACGGATCTTTCGCATCGTCTCGTCTCGTCCCGTCTCGTCCCGTCTCGTCCCGTCTTGTCCCGTCTCGTCTCGTCTCATCCGTCCCGTCCCGTCTCGTCTCGTCTCGTTCCATCCTGTCCCGCACCGTACCGTTCCGTACCGTACCGTACCGTACCGTACCGCGTCGTACCGTCCCAACCCGTTTGGTTACGACCCACCCGACGCATTTGCTTCGTCGCGACTCGCCGATTCTCCCCGAACCGTCGATATTCGCCGCGCCGCGGTAGCTGGATATACTGGAGCCGCAGAGTCTGTTTTGGGCCGATCGAACGATCGATCGATCGATTTCGATTACAGGCAGAACGAAAACCAGCGTACCGATAGGTCGGCCGAAGAAGACGCGAAAAGAGAATACACGGCCGGAGATCCGAGGTTCGAGCAACCGGCGCCGTTCCCTATAAATTACCGCCGCGGTCTGCAACGACGTTTTTACGTCGGCGAGACGGATAATCTGTGCCGGTTGCTGCCGGACTGTGGGAAATCGTCGAGCGCAAAGTCGGGGGACGTTGAGCCGCGAGCAAATGGAAAGAATCATCGACGCGAAGGTGGTCGATGAGATCGAGGAAAGGAAGGAGAAAGGAGGAAAGAGGAAGGAAGAAGGAGGAAGGAGGAAGGAGGAAGGAGGAAAGAGAAGGGAGAACGGAGAACGGAGAAACGAAGAACGAGGAGGTTGCAGGGAACGGGTGGAAACGGGAGACGCGCAGGAGAGGGTGGCGGTCACGGTGGTAATGGTAGGGTCGACGGTTGATAGGGTAGTGGCGCGGAAGGCAGGGACGCAGGGACGTACGGCGATATAGAACGCCGGCGGAGGTTAATGCCGCGATCCGGTTCAGGGGGCAGCCTCGATGCTTGCCTGAAAACGAGGCACGGCACGGCACGGCACGGCCGGCTAGCTGCCTCCGTAGCTTCGCAACCGCGCGGCTCTACGTACCGCCGAGGACCGATTGGCCGTCTCTTTTTCTCTCTCTCTCTCTCTCTCTCTCTCTCTTCTCTCTTTCTCTCTCTCTCGCTGTATCTATACGTGTAGAACTATAGCGTATAGCTCGTGACCGGCTGGCTGGATGGCTGGATCGTTGGATCGTTGGATCGTTGGATGGCTGGATGGTTGGCCGACCGGCCGACCGGCTGACCGGCTGACTGGCCTGGCCGTTCGACCGGTCGGCCGACTCTCTTCTCCGCACCCGCGCGCTTCTTCGCTTTCTCGTCCGCCCTCTCGATCCTTCGCTCGATCGACCAACTGACCGATCGGCCGTCCACGATTCGGATCGGACTCGTGGTCGCGCGAGACCGTCGTACGGCGAGGTACGAGGAAAGAAGAAGGGTACGCGGACCGCGCTCGCAACCGATGAAAACCGTGCGTCGCAACGCCGAACAAATATCGCTACCGATCGCGACATCCGCGCCGCGTATCGGGGAAAAGGGGAAAAAGGGGAAAAAGGGAAAAAGGGAAAAAAGGAAAGGCGCCGTTGGTCGCGGTGTTCGTTTGGAAAAGACGCCATCATGTCCGAACAACGAGAGGAAGCACGCGTGAAAAGTAGCGAACCGACGAGAGGCGAAGCGAGACGAGATAGCGCGTTCGCGGGCAACGAGTCCGTTCGCCGTTGACCTCGCACCGCCGCGATGGCCCTGGCGCGAGTCGGAGCCTGCGAGAACCGCCAGGCACGAGCAACGAGCAACGAGCAACGAGCAACGAGCAGCAGCGAACCGCTAGCCGCGAAAAACGAGAAGCGAGAAGCGAGACGCGGCGCGGGCCAACGAACAACCGCGAGCCGAGTGTCGGGAGCAACGGGAAGACGGGTTAAACGATGTCAACTCCGACATTTAACGACATACGTGGACCAACGAACCGTGCTGGACCGCGACTACCAGAAAAAAGAACGAATCGGCCCGGTACCGCGTTCTTTCGAACTCTCGAGACTCGTCGCGCGACGCAGGACCTTGAGAGCGGCATTGGAAAACGTGGCCGACGCGGATGTTTGTCCGCGAGAGAAGTGTGGCCGATCCGTTGTCGTCGTCGCGATCGCTGCGATCGCTGCGATCGCCGCGATCGTCTGTTGCGCGGGACGAGTCTTTGCCGGAAGAGAAACGACGCGACGCCTCGAATTCGTCGGGTCCGTCGTGGCCAATCGCGGTCGAAGGTCGAAAACGCGATTCGTCGATCGCGAGGAAAATTTCATCGGCGCGACATCGATGCGACATCGACGCGGACGCGAACGGATAGAAAGATTTCCGATGCTCGCGCTTGAAATTCCGCGTGGCAGTTCGCCAAGGGCGCGAACGTTAAAGAGATTCGTTAACCTTCCTCGCTGCGAATAAACGAGGTCCTCGGCAACGTCATTACGGTTCGTCGAGCGATTCGCGGAGCTTGGTTATTAATAGGTGCACCCATCTGTAGGACGGGAAATGCGAGAATTGGCAATGACGCGAGCAAACGCTCGTGCTCGTGGCAAAGCGTTCGTCGGCTTTCGTCGTTGGCAAAATTTCTAGCGACCGCGGAGGAACGGACGATCGATGTTCCCCCCGATTCGCGGTCCCGTGCCGTCTCGACGATCGTTCGCGCGATCGAGAAACGCGTCGACGAACGTGGCGCGACGAGGAGAACAACGTGGACCGAAGCGTGAAACGGAAGCAGCGGGACGAAGCAACGGACGAGAGAAGCCTTTTAGCGGGAGCTCGGAGGTGCGGCCAGAGGGCGAGCACCGGCCCGAGTTCTCGGTATCGAGGGACGCGAACGTTGGCGCGGGTGCGGACACGGCCACGACCGTACAGTCGTTCGAGAGGGCTACGGGACAGGCGTCACCGACCGAAAAAAACTCATTCCGTCTCGCGGCAAAGCGACTGGAAAGCAAAAAGTTGAAAAACCATGGAACCGAAAGCCGCGCCGTCGGCGCAGAGGCGTACTCGCCGTGTCCGCGACCACCGCTTCCTCGTAAAAACACGATTCGCGCGTACCGTGGCTTATCTCGGACGCGGCGACGCGCCTCCTCGAAAATCGCAAACTCGTCCAAAAGAACCATTCGATTCGCGCCCGGTTTTACGCAAAGGGACGCGTCGACCGGTGCGCGACGTTTAGCGGGGCGAGGTCGCGTCGCGTCGCGTCGCGTCGCGTTCGGCAACATCCGATCGCGGTGAAAGCGTTCATTTTAGCAATCGTCTTTCCGTAGGAATCGTTTTTCGGATCCTTCGCATCCTTCGCATCCTTCGAATTCCGATCGGTCGACGTTTTCGAAGCGTCTTGGAATCGGCAAAGGTCGAGGAGACGAACGTAGACGCGGACGAGCATCGAGCAATTATGGGAACCAGGTCGTATAGTTTGTTGGTTACGCAACCGTGAACGGGCGAGGCTCGCGTTCGAAGGAACCTCGGTGAAAGCGAAGGATTCTACTCGCGAGCGATACGAATGCTCGCAGATACGGACACGGGTATGGGTATGGGTATGGGTATGGGTATGGGTATGCGTATGGGTGTGGGTGCGGGCATGGGTATACGGCATGGTACGGATATCGCTATGGCTATGGCTATAGCTATGGCTATAGCTATGGCTATAGCTACGGTCATGGGTATGGGTATGGGTTCGAACGAAAAGATACCTGCGATCCATGGAATCGAGAATACGGAACAAGGAACACGGAACACAAAGTACAACGTCGAAGGACAGATGACGCGTTCGAGACAACTCGACGATCGAGTTTCAGAGAAACGCGCTGGAAAACCATCGATGGCGCGTTCGCGTAGTTTTCTCTGGTTTTCTATGGTCGCGATTCCGCTATCGCTTCCATTCGATTCCCTCTGTTGGTTCGCGATCGCGCGCGCCGTGCTTTCGATCCCTTTGGAATCGATCGAATATTCCGTTGCGTTTCGTAGCCACGAAATACGGCACGCGAGAAAAGGTGAAAGAAACGAACGTGCAGGTAAACGGGCAAACCGAGGAGCAGGTAACTCGACTGGTTGTCCGGTAGGTAGCTAGCTAGCTGGGTAGGTAGGTAGACGGGTAAGTAGGTAGGCAGTCGAGCAGTCGGCCGGTCGGGCGAGCAGGCAGGCAGACGGGCAGGCACGGCGAGCAGGCAGCAGGTAAACAGGGAGAGGTAGACGGATAGGATAGCGAGCGAGCACGAGTCGAACGGACATTCGTCCGGACCGACGATCAACGGCTAGATAAATCTTATTAATTTTTTAGCGGTGCGACGCGACCGGAGACCGCTTTGCGGAAACGGAAATCAGCGCGCCCGCGCGCACGAGAGAGGGGGTAAAGAGAGAGAGAGAGAGAGAGAGAGAATTATAATCGCAAGAGGCGAGTATCGCGACGTTGGATCGAACGTTGCGCCGACCGTCTGGCTCGACAGCCGCGACCTTGAACGCGTTTAAGATACAAACGATTCGACTCGAACGATACGAGACGCGACGCGACGCGACGAAAATCTGCGAACGCCGAAAATCGTTGGCAACGAGTCGTTCTCTCCCGCGGAATGTTACGGTCTCGCGACCGTACGCGAGACGTTCGCTGCCGTCGCGAATCCGGCGAAAATCAAAAGCGAGACTCTGCGAAACCGCATCGAACGCGGTCGGAGACAGGGACGAGGACGGGGGACGGAGACGGGACGAGCACACGGGCACGATTCGAAAGGGGGCCCGAACGCTCGTAAATCTCCCGGCTTCTCCGACGGAACTGGTTCTACGAAATAGGTTTCGTCCTCGGCAGTTATACCTGCCCCTCCGTCGAATGCAAAATTGTTGCCGCCAGGCGGAGGATGGTAGCGGCGCGTACGACAGCGGACGGCGTTCGACAACGACGACGACGACGACAACGGATGCCACCGTAAGATTTAACGTTAACAGGATTTCTCGGACGAACACCGCGCGTCTCTTGCACCGGCGAAACCAGAGCTTCGCGGAAGATCCTCGACGCATCGCGGCCAAAGGGAAAATCGCAAGACGTTTCGTTTCGTTTCGTTTCGTTTCGTTTCGTTTTCGCGGGGGTTGCGAAACACGGACGAATCGCTCCGGCGGTGCATCGCGGCCGCGAGAGAGAGAGAAGGGTTGCGGGCGTACGCGAACGCGAACCGAGAACGGTGGTCGCGTCTTTCGGTTTACCATCTAAAAATATAACAGGGTGCGGTCGAGGTGTGTAACTGGTAAGGTCGCGAGTTCGATTCCCTCCGAGGGAAAATACACCGCTATTTCTAGAATCGTCGAGAGAGAGAGAGAGAGAGAGAGAGAGAGAGAGGCAGACAGACAGACAGACAGACAGACAGAGACAAAAAGGGGGGAACGGGAGTGCGACGAAGGCTATCTGCGTCGTCCAGGGCATAAATGCGAAAATCAAGCGATTAAAGAGCTTCGCCGAACGTAGCGTTCCGGGAAGAAGACCGCCCTAGAGCGTCGAGGTTCTATCGAAACTGCGTCTAAGCGAACTAGAGCAGACTGCGCGACCAGAGTATCCGTGGGAACGCGTTGCGCGTTGCGCGTTGGATCGTTGGACACGGTGGTCGTCGGATGCGCGATAAAAAGGAAAAAGAAACGGGGCGAAGAGAAAAGAACGCGACGAAAAGAAAAACGATTATAGATCGTCGATAAAGGTTTCGTCTCGCGAACGTTTCGTTGTTCGCTCGGCTGTGCTACGGTCGACGGGAGACCCGCCTCGAACCCACGAGCTCGGGTCGAGGGTGTCGAACGAAGGGGCTGTTTTCGTCCGCGAAGCATCCGAGAGAAGGGTGAACAGCCGAGAAAGACCGAACGCGAGAGGCCGACGAAAATTTACGGATCGCGCTGGCAACCGAGCCGCCGCCGCGTCGCAGCTTCGACTATACGTAGAACGCTTTCGGATTAATCGGCGGGGCTTCGACGCGATTACGCCAAGGTTCGTTACGGGCGAACGAACAATGTTCTCGACGATCGCGACCGGTGGCTACAATCGAATAATCGGCAACGGCTTTGCCGGCGGACGTCGCGCGACGGAGAACCACCGAAACGATCGATCCGGGTCGATCCGGGTCGATCCGGGTCGATCCGGGTCGATCCGGGTCGATCCG